>CAWUEQ010000164.1:0-249253 GCA_963921185.1 Dasysyrphus tricinctus
AGCACTAGCACATTGAAGAAATACTTTTTGATCTCACTTAAAGATCATCCGAGTATTTTTGACCAATTCATCTCCAGCCACTTTGAATAGCTCAGCCACAAGGCTATCAGCTCCAGCAGCTTTATTGGACTTAAGTAGCTTTATTAAGACTTAACCTATCTTTACTTCATCGAGATCGGGTGGACGGAATTGTTGGCCTACGTTCGTCTAGTCTAGGTTGAATGGTGCAATCTGCGGTAGCGGAATTCGGTTCGTCTTCGCCGTTGTACAATTTGCAGAAATGATTTTTCAAAATCCTCAGCACCCACTGTGAATCTACCACGATGTTCCCCTGATCATCTTTGCAGGCTTCGTTTCAGGCCTTGTTACCTTAAGAGGTTCTTTTTAATTTTTGGTAAAACTTCCGATCTTCATTCCTGCAATGGCATCCCTCTAATTCCTCGATCGCGCGCTTCTCATGTTCTTTCTTTTTCCTTATTCTTAGAAGCTTATGTTCCTCTCTCTTTTTCTGCTCGTAGAGCTCGCGAGCAGCTCTGATTCTTCCATGCAGCGCTGTTGTACTTGCCAGCGGCGTTCTTTGTCGAACCAGGGGGTTTCAATGTGGTGGTCGTGTGAGGCCCAGTACGTCAGAGGCGGAATGTCTGATGGCTTCCTGGCAATTCTTCCACTGGTTCTTGATACTTGCAGTTGATGGCATAGGACTATATAAGGGGGTGCGAGAGACTCGATCGGCAAAGGACCTGGTGATTTCTTGCGACTGTAGCCGTCTGACGTCGAACTTCCTCACAGTATTTCCCTGCTTTGGCTTTGGTCTGGCTATCCGTAGCATTACCTTGGCTGCAACGAGGGTAGTGGTCCGAGTCAACGTTGGCTTCTCGGAACGTTTGGACATCCTTGATACTGGACGAGTGCCTTGCGTCGATTGCAATGTGATCAATCTGATTGGCGGTTGATTGACCAGGAATTCACCATGTCCCCTTGTGTATATCGAGATGCGAAAGCTGCTATCGAGATGCGAAAGCTGCGTTCTAGCTACCACAACGTTTTGCCCCGCAGAAAAGTCGATTAGCCTGAGTCCGTTATCGGAGGTGGTTTCGTGTAAACTATATATTCCGATTGTACCACCAAAGACGTCTTCTCTTCTTAGCTTGGAATTAATGTCACCCAAGACAATTTTAATGCCATAGCTAGGGCATTGCTCATATGTCTTGTCCAGGATCTCGTAGAACTCATCCGTGGTGTCGGCATCCTTCTTCTCTGTGGGGGCATGCGCGCATATGAGGCCAATGTTGGCGAATTTAGCATTTTTATGCGAATTGTCGTCAGGCGCTCGTTCACATACTTGAAACTCAAGACTTCTTGCCTAAGTCTGCCTCTAATGACTAATTCACATCCAAATAGACGCTGCCCTTGTGGTCGGTAAAAGTCACCGTAGTAAATGTCGTAGTCTTTCAGTTTTCTTCTGCCCTGTTCCTCCCATCGCACTTCTTGGATGGCGGTGATGTCTGCCTTGTAGCAGTCTAGGGCTTCCGCTAAATGTTCGGCTGCACGTGGTCTATTGAGAGACATAATATTCCACGTGCAGATCCAAAGTTCGTTGTCCTTATTTCGTTTGCTAGGTTCGTCAATAGGAAATCCGTCCGTATCCGAGTTATATTGTTGCTTCGCAACTAAATAGCTTTACGTGGACGGGAAGTCACCCTGATGGCACGACTCCCAACCTGGAGGACCAGACCCTTACAATTTAACTCCAAGGGCAGGGAGCCGGATTAACCGCTCCTTACAGGCCTGAGCTCCGAATATGTGGTAGTAGCCCGTAAGGTGTTAATAAGGTAGTTCAACCTAACTGTAACTGTAGACGCCACCGTTGATTCCATCTGGAGAATTCTTCCTCTGCCGCCTGGATAAAGGAGAAAGTGCCTTAGTGGGAAAACTCCTCCCCCCTCTTTAGTTTGCTGCCTCCTTAAACCGTACACAGGGATTGGAACCCCATCTTCAGTTAAAGGTATTATGGGCACCCGATGTTTACCACGGGGAGGTGAGAGTAGGAGTTGATAGACAGAAGTTTGCTTCAAAAAAAAGAAGCTTGTGGACGCTTGTGTTCTCTTGAATGCACCGTGTTAACCCTTTGAACATCTTGGACTTATCTAGCTAGTTGCCAACGGACGTGAGCGGAGAGCATCAAAATTTGAAAGTGAAAAGTCTCCGATTCACCGCGAAGGGAAAATGTTGCTAATTCCAGAACAGGCATATAATCTAAAAACTTAGGTAAATTTGTGGTCCATCCTAACAAGCTTTCTGGTTACACATATAAACAAAAAATAAATTTTAAAGCCAAAGGATAAATATTATCTATTTAAGAATATTTCATCCATTAAACCATTTAAAACCCTCTTAGTTCCACGGTCACGCCTCAAACGTGACAAGAATTGAAACAAAAAATTATTTAAATATTCCATTTAACACAGTTAAGCTCATTCAAAATAGATTTCTTTAATTTAAAATGATAACACAGAGAATTATGAGGAATAAACTCGCATTGGCTGTGTGTTTGTATATCCTTTCGTAAAAGAAGGGCTTAATTTAAGTTACACACACAAATTACGAAATAAAACCACTTTATAAAATTTATTATCTATGAGGGTATTTAAACCGTCTTCAAAATAAAATGTTTATATTTAACCATGAAAGATAAAGTTAGAGGTGTGTACGAGTATGTATATTGTATAATGTGGTTATCAAATTTAATAGGAAAAATTATTTGGGACCAAAAAGTATAAGATGTTTATATTATTGCAAAGAATTTTGTGGTTAGACCCTTTTCAAAAATTAAGCCTCACACTGTTAAAATTCCAGTATAACCCGAAGCTATTAGGCCTTTTTAAATGCATAACCATTATAGTGTGTCTGGATTTGACTACGCTATCATTGTAAAATTAGCGCATATATTGAAAGGGTGGCAAAGTGTACAGAGCAATCTGATGCCTTGAGCAAACTGAAAAGGTGCATAAAATGTTAATTCGTTTGTTAGGGAGTTGTTGCAGACTTAAAGTTTTAGGTGCAAAAAATATAAATAAGTATCAATATTCAAAATTTATAAAATTCATTGGGTCACTCGCACAACTCTTTTGTTCGAGAGGTTAAGAGTCTTAAAAATTGTATATAAAGACAAAGATACTACGAGAGCAAGAAAAATGTTAAAACAACTCCTTTAATAGTTTAAAGTGTAAACAAAAATTCCATCTTAATTCCTGTTCAAATATTAATGAATAGAAGGAAAAATATTAAAAATTGCTAAAGCGGTTCTAATTTTTATATTTAAAATTTTTAAAACAATTGCAAGAAAAAATGTTGGCATTGTGATCTTAGGTACCTAAGTATTACTGATATTTTTAAAGATATCGAGTTAAAAAAAAAAAAATTCAACTTTTCTTAAAAATTCAAAAAAATATTTGTTTGAAAATTTTGATATGCAATATTATTTAAAATTATTAAATATTTGTACGAAATAAAATAATAAAACTCCGTTCAACTGATAATGGGAAAAATAAAATATGTAGAATTAAAAATACCGTTCTATGGGAAGTATACTATTAATATAGTTGCTAAGTATATTTTTTAAATATTTAAGAAATAGATCGCCTATTGTGTATTCAGGTCCAAATCTCTGTAGCGAGTCCCTTGAGAGAAGGAATGCAGCAAAATTTCCAAACATCAGTTGCATGTCGCACCTGCGTGGTTTTTGAAAACATTGCTACTTTGCGTTTTGAAGGCGAAAATTGAGTAACATGAAAAAGTAAGCATACGCCCGAGTGCGTACTAATGTTTTATCAAAGCGTCTTTTTGGTAAGACATTTTGTAATCCATTTTTATGATTATTTACTAAAAGATAACTTGTTTATTAGGATTGGGTACGATTTGTTGACTTTTAAAATATCGACTCCATAAGATCGACTTTAACAATCTTGACAAAAAAAAATGTCAACTGGTTAAAAGATCGATGGCCAATTTCATAAACAAACACTAAAATTACTTTTATCTAAACTCCTTCTAAATTTTATCAGACATTTAAAGCTTTTCAGTTTCACCAATGTAGAAAGAGGATATTTTAATTTGACTGAGTTTGCTCACATCCCTGTATTCAAAAAAAGAGGTTGTTTCCCTCGCACATGCGAAGTCTATGAGAAAAAGTGAAAAAGCATTATGGATGAGGGACAATTATTATGTCAGCAAAAAATTAGCTGTTGTTGACAGGAATGGCTTTACAAAAAAGACTTTTAAAATTTAATGATACAAAAACGAGCTTTTAGTTTACAAGGGAATTAAAAATCTTCTTAAATATAAAAGCATTTGGTGAAACCAAAAAACATAATTTTAAGGCTGAAAGGCCTTTTAAATAATTAAAAGCCTTTCGTGAAATCGGCAACGACAGATCAAAATATAGATACAAATTTCATCGACTTTTTAAAATGTCGATTTTGAAAATGTCGACAATGATCAAGATTTTATGAATCGAGATTTCAACAGTCGACATTTTAAAAACCGACATTTTGAAAGTTGTCATTTTGATCAGATCATAGTTTACGGAATGGGGAAAAGGTCAAAATCCCGCCGATCAAAATCCCGCAAGTCGAAATCCCGCCAAATAAAATTACTAATTATGTACACGAACCCCGCCAGTCAAAATCCCGCCGATCGATCGAAATCCCGCCGCAAGAATCCTGCTACTATTTTGCGGGATTTTCAATACTTTTTTATAATAATTCCAACTTTTTAGATACTTTTTCATACTTTTGAAACAATATTTTATTTTAATTAGTGAATTTATTTTTATTGAAAAAAAAAGTATATAAGCAGTTGTGTATTGGCAATTTGACATTTATGTATCTTCAGTTCTTCTTAGAACTCCGTAGAAGTAAGACCTCGAGGTAATTAGAGAGATAGAAATTGGATTTTATTTTGGTTTTGTGGGGACGGGTGACAACGACAACGGGATCTGGGCATATGTGGGTCTGGATCTGGATTCTGAACAGAGGTGGGAATTTTTTTTTCGGTTTGGGTGATGGGGAACGGTAGTCTATAAAAGAAGTCAGAGGTGGGTTTGGATCTGGACAGAGTGTGGGTCTGGATTCTGGAAGCAGGTGGAATTAAAAAAAAAAAAAAAAATATATAGAAATATAAATGGAATTAAAAAAAAAAAAAATATATATAGAAATATAAACTTTTTGGAAATTTTTTGAAGAAAATTTCAATGAAAAATTAAACTTTTCTCAATTTTTTTTTCGATTTTTTAATTTATCTTCGAAATATGAATGATAGGTACAGTTGCTCAAGAAAACTTGACATTGGCGCTCAATTGATGCATCGAATCACGAAAAATCAACTTTTATCTTAAAACGCGATTTGCGGCTTAACTAAGCGTCCTAGAGGCATCAAAGTTTACATCTTTAAACTTGATTTGCGGCGTAACTATCCGTCCAAGCGACTTTAAATACAAAAGAAACTTTACATACACCCAACCTCGCACCCACCCCAAATCCTATAATGAGCCCAAGCAGGGGGGTTGCATACATACTTCACTGTTTATTCTTGTTTATTTTCCCCCCAAGGTAGTGTTCCTCAAGAAGACTTGACACTGGCGCTGAATTGATGCATCGAATCGTACGAAAAATTAACTTTTATCTTAAAACGCGATTTGCGGCTTAACTAAGCGTCCTAGAGGCATCAAAGTTTACATCTTTAAACTTGATTTGCGGCTATACTAAGCGTCCTAGCGACTTATAAAATGCATATTCGTGATCTTGGAATGTGCCCGTTTCCAAAAATCAAAATAAAATTGGTAAAAAGTTTTTTCAAAACTTAAAAAAAAAAATATTTTCAGTTTTTTCGGCTAAACTTTAGCGATTTTTGTTGTCTTTTTTTTAATTTTTTTTATGTGTGAATGATATTTTTTTCTTTAAATGCAAAAGGAACTTTGCATACACCCAACCTCGCAGCCACCCCAAATCCTATAATGGCATGCCTATAATGGCATGCCCCCCCATACACACCTCGGTGTTTATTCGTGTGTATTTGCCATCCTAAACTAATGCATCGCATTATACGAAAAAATCGACTTCAATCTTTAAACGCAATTTGCAAATTGCATAAGAAACAAAAATATTAATGAGCTGTCGCATAGTAGTAGAAACGGCGAGATTTTGATCGGCGGGATTTTGATTTTCGGGATTTTGATTTCCGGGATTTTGAAAAACGGGATTTTGATACGCGGGATTCGGATATACGGGATTTTGAATCGCGGGTTTTCGACCCCAACCCTACGGAATGATGTATACAAGCAGTCGCTTGTAAACATCATTCCTTAAGCTAGGATCTGGTTATTATTAATTGATCATCGACCTTTATTCAAGCACTTGCCAAGCGATTATTTAAAGTTTAAAAAGAACTTTGTGTAATTATCCTTTGTTTTGCTTCAAGATAGTTCAATAAACAATATTTTTTGTAATTTAAATTTTGTTGCCCATATAGCTATTTCGATGTCCTAATTGCCTCTTCTTCAAGGTCTATAATGCGTTTTAATATGAACATAATAATAAAATATACAGCAAATGAAGCAATTAAATCTTTGAAATATATATGAAGGGCTCACAGCTGTACCGAACCAATTCAGAACAAGAAAATTCGAAGATAATAGAGGTTTATTAAATAAACTGCCATTAATTAATGAATATTTTACTCGTAAAAAGGAAAATTCTAAAGTTTATTGTCTAAATTAAATTACACATGTTTACAAATATCGGTTAACTTTTTGACACGTGAAAGTAAGAGTCGTTTCCGTTTCGCTATCAGCTCTGTTTTTAGAGATATTGCTGTTAGAAAGTCCAAAAAAAACTCTTTTTCGCCGTTTTTGGGGCTATGTACTTTGCGAATTGATTTCTTTTTTTTAAGGTATGTACATATTTCTGATAGTACTAATTGCAATCTTCAAAATTCAGCTTTAGTCGTTCTAATATCTCTTTTACTTTTTGAGAGATATTAAATTAGTTATTAGTCCTTATCTGGACTATATATATAATTTTAAAAATGCTTTCTCTTTGTCGTATGTCGGTTTCGACAAGAACAGGTAAAATATGTTCTAAAAAGAGTTTTTAGTGTAGATTTCAAATCTGAAATCCATTTTATGCTATCAGCTCAACTTTGGAAATAATATAAGAAATCACCCGTTTTTGAACATAGCTTTTTTTTAAATTTTAAATGACTATTACAAATTAAAACAAAGTGTAATGGAACTGCACGGTTTATATAAATTTTGATCCGTTTCACGAACAAGAGATCAACAATAGTCACTTAACATACCATCATCCCAAAAACCCTTGTAACTTTTTTCTATTCTTTCTAAATCTTGGTGAAGTCGCTCTCCTTGCTCATCACAATATATTGAAAAATGCAACTTGAAGATTTCTCAAAAGTAAAGAGATATTGGGACGAATAAAGCTTAATTTTGAAGATTGAAGGTGCTGTCACACCAGCAAGTTTTACTTGCCGCAAGTACTTGCCACTTGCAGGATTTGCGCAAGCAAGTTTTTTTCAAACGTATGCTTTTTTTAATCAAAATTACAGACAAAATCGTTTCCCTTTGTCCAAAAAGTCTCTTATCAGAGTTGTAAAGTACGGTTTTCAGCACGACTTTCAAAAGAGGGTCATACCAAATGATTTATTATCGATCAGCCGCATTTTTTGGTTTCAAATGCTCCAATATAGAACAGAGTCTCGTATTGTTTTTGAATACATGTTTTTTGATAGTAATAATATGAACGATTGGATGGACATTAAAAATCAATAAAAGCACATCTAATAATGTGCTTTAGTTTTTTTTAAAGCAAATACTCCATTCTTGCATTTGGTTTTTAATTCAAGTTGTTTAAGCGAATAGTTTTTTGAGAAATTAAATTTCAAAGTCAACAAAAAAAATGTGATGTTTTTCTTCTTAAGTCGATATTTTTCAAAACTTTACGTAATTAAGTGCTGTTTTTGTGTTCAATATTCAATGCCTCCATTATTTTTTAGTCCATTACCGAAAACCAAATGTAAAAATCTTGCCTAGTTTTTGAGAAATTAAGAAAAAACGAAAGGTACTTTTACCAAACGGCCATTCCAAAAATTTCGAAACCAAGCAACTCAATTTCAAATTAAGGAAAAAAATATATTTAAATATGCCAATATTTACAGTATATATTAGAGTTAACGAAAAAATTGTAAATATAAAATTTAACTTGTTGTTGTTTTACAAAGATAGGTGATAGGAGGCAAGTGATCAAAAAAGCTCATACTTTATTTTTCGTATCTAGGCATTTTTCGGCATTTTTGCTGCTATCAGTTCTCTATAAATTGTGATGCAAATGGCGATGTGCAGTTAGGTTTTTATAAGTGTTTTCAATACACTTCTTAAATTCGGAACAATTTTTCTGATAGGAGTGCTGTAAAAATAGTATTACGCCTCAAAATGACTGAACGTTTCATGTCTTCTCCGTTACCGAAAAATAACAAAAGTTGGTATAAATGGTGAACTATATTACTGTTTGTAAAATTATTCCGCATACATTGCTGAGTTCGTCTGCAGATGCAGACGTTGAATGCGGGATGTCCTGTAAACTTGACGGAAATAGTCGTCGGCAAGTAATATCATTACTTTTTCGGAACGTCCCCCATTTTTCCACAAATCCTTAATTGTTCGATCAAGAACCTCCAATGCTTGCTTCTGGGATATTATGCATGCATCCCGATGAAAATTTTGCAAGCTTTCAACATCTGTTCCATCGTTTCTTAAATTCTGACATGCTAACTCGTCACTTTCCATTAAATGCATGGTGAATCGAATGTTTGGAGGCAGACATTCTCAATTTATTCAACAGATTGCCGCACATTAGCCGACACACATGTCCTCGTTCTTCAAACTCCATGCAAGTTAAAAAACGTCAGCAATGCCGATCTTGTATATTTACATCGCACGGAAAACATGTTGAGATGATGATGGCGAATAATAATGTACGAACTTTAGTCACAGCCGCAGAATATCTTACATTGGCGAACATTATCGTTAGCAAGTAAATTTTTTCACTCATTAATTCATTAATTTACCCTTTATAAAAAAACTATAGTCCTAAAAATTGAAAATAATTATTTTTGGATGCAAAAACTATTTGCATGCTAATAAAGCTTGAGGAGAAAAAAATTTTTTTTTTGGAAGTGTATACCGACCATCCAAAAAAAATATTTTATTCACCACACTTTTTTCGCATGCAAAACAATTGCCGGTCAATTGTTTTGCATGACATTCCATGACAGCAATGTTTTTTTTTTTGCATGAAACTGTAAACTAATCATACAAAAATTAATTTTGCCTTTTACCTCAATTATTTTTGACATATGCGAGAATATTTGCGTAGGTTTTTTTTTTTGCACACGGGAACTGTAAACTAGGCTTAAAATAAAAATGAACAAAAGAACCTCCATCAAGCTTCGTCTATGATCTATATGAATATAATAGTTCGCACATTTTGTAATTTTATTTAAATTAGAAAGGAAGCTACTAAAATCCTTATTTTTAACTTTCAAGCCGAAAGTCTTGAGGTTTACATACCAAAACTTTTAAGTCCAACTGAAACTTCAATTTCTTTTTGTCATGAATCTCTAACTTACCAATATCTCAACTATAACTTACTCCTAGTATATTGAAAATTTGAAAGAAAAAAGAAGAAATATTGAAAGGAAGAACTTCAGTGAATTGGTCTCCACATATAGATTTATATGCTATTCTATCCAATTCAATTTACTTTTCAAATACACACCCTGCAATACCCCCATTTAAACCAACAATTAAGGATTGCATCAGAATGAATATACATACAGTCAAGCACTAAGAAGAAAATTGTCCTTTTCATTCCTTTTTTTTTTGTTGGGTCTTTAAAAATTTATTTTCTTTTTCAATTATTTTGATCAATTGACTCAATTGACGTATTGACTCTTTTTTAGGGGACGCAGAAGAGGCTTTTTAAACGAAAAGAAAAATGAAAAACTTGAACCTTGCAGGTGGGCGGAAATATAAAAAAAAGAATTTTATTCCTGGTGGAGTCGTGCACAGCAGTTGTTAGTTATGTTGTAATTGTTTTTGTTTTTGCTGTGACATTTCAAGGACTCAAAATCGATTGAACTCATTTGGTAATAGCCCAAAAGCTGACGTTTCCTTTTTTATATGATGTATCTATTAGTTTATGTCAGATTTTTTTCAATATAAAACTATGTATAACAGAAATGCCAAAGTTCCAATAAGGAAATATGAGAAATTAGGAATGGAACTTAGAAAAGCATCAGAGCAGTCTCGGTTTAAAAAAGATACATAGTTTTTATTACATCAGCAACACTTCCACCTTGCTTAAAGATATATTTTGGTTAAGATTTGGTAACAACAATAAACTTGGTGCTATAAGAAGTATACTCATAAGCGCAGGCAGCCAAGAACGATATGATGCAGTTTAAACCATAAGGTTTTCAGCTCTCAAAGTCCTTCAATAGCCCTATTTCTATTTCAGATGTCAAAATTTGTTAAAATTACATCATTGTAAACAAAAATATCAAATTGGTCAACGATCAAAAAAGAAGGGAAGAAAATCAACTTCGTGGAAAAGAGAAGGAGTTGGAGTCGGATCAAGGATTGTAGTAACTTAAAGCAGCATCCACATTATGTAATGCGAGTAGATCTCCAATGTACAATATACACCTTAAACCCGTAGACCCAGTATCACGATATCATCAAAAAAGCAGCCGAACCCACGTTGATAATACGCTACCAAACACCAAGAACCCGTGGTATGGTGATAAATGCGTACAGATTAAAAAGGTGGCAGAAGATGCATAAGCGCGCATAAGCGCGCATAAGTGCGAATATATGTATGCCCTGCTTAGAAGGAAGAGGGTGTATGCAGCATCCCAGGTCCCAGGTCAAGGAGATCGAAGATTCTTGCGATCAAAGCAGCACCCGGAAGTTTTATAAAAAAGCCAAAGAACTTGCAGCTGGTTTTTAAACCAGGACTCATTGCTATTCAAAAAACGAAGTCACCGAAGCACCGGGAATAGAAGATGCTTTCAAGCTGCATTTTCAGCTACTGCTAAATCGGCTTCAGATAGAGTGAAGAATAGAACGAGAAAAGAACCCACCTCCAGACTCCAGTCAATAAACAACCAGTACCTCCAAGAAGCTTTAAGATGTGGTAGAATTAGCAATAACGAAGTTAAAAAAACACGACCTCCGGAGCTGATGGTTTACCAGTGGAGCTTTTCAAGCACGTAGGGAATGAGCTGAAACGGTGCACTAACCAACTCATAAACCGAGTTTGGGTTCAAGGAAGCATTGCAAACGACTGGTGTTCAAGCTCCATATGTCCCATCTACAAAAAAGGTGATCCTATGTCCTGCAAAAACGTTGCATACAAGATGTTACCAAACGTATCTACTGCCAAGACATCTTAACCCGTCCTGAAACACTATAACTGGCAAATACCAGTGTGAATTCCGGCCAGGCGGATCGACTATAGACCAAATATTCACTCTCAGGCAATCCTGGAAAAGACCAACGAATTTCAAATCGAGATTCACCGACTTCAAAGCCGCATATGATAGCATTCATCGTCAGGAGCTCTATGTGGTGATGGCTTAACATAGTATCCCGGAAAAACTGATCTAGCTGTGTCTTGTGACATTGGAAAAAACACGATCAAATATTCTAGAAAAAGCTCTCCCGAACTGTTCCAAACATGCACAGGGTTTCGGCAAGGAGATGCGTTATATTGCAGTTTTTTCAATCTCGTTCTGCGGCGTAAATAGTACGCAGGTAGTTTCTAACACTGAATCCACTATTTTCAACAGATTTGTCCAACTTTTAGGGTATGCCGATGATATTGACATAATTTGCCGCTCACAACAGGCCGCTATAGATGTTTTCAAGGCAATTGAAGAAGAGGTCGAACTTGTTGGTCTTAAAGTAAACAATGCCAAGACAAGATATTTATGCTATCAACAAGAAATTTAAGAGCTGACAAGTGGCTAGGACAAAACATCAGTGGTGATGGCTACAACTTTGGAATATTTAAGGAGCTCATCTTCTTCGGGGGTAAATATTAGTCCCACGATTGACATCTTAGTGGAGATCTGACCAGGAATTACCCAAGCTAACCGGTACTACGTTTGGAGAAACATATGGGTTCAAAATTCCTCACACGTAAAACAAAGTGAACGAAAGCCCTTATACTGCCGACTTTTCGACACCAAATGTTGGGCGATAAGCAAAAAGGAAGAACTGGGTACTGGGAGTGTACGATGAGGGTTAATGAAAGAGAAGATGCAACCGTGAACTCTATGAGCTGATCTATAAATATGGATGAAGTCCAGGATATCAAAACACGTTGAGTACACGTTGCTCCAGCAGAGAGAGTTTTTGAATACCAGCCCCATAGTCCGGTCAGGAAATCGAATACCATGGTTTTTTTTGGCGGGGACCTTTTTCTTATGACTGGAATTCATTATTTTTACATTAAGGATTAAATTAATCTGTGAAGTCATTTGTGTAATCCTGTCGCATGGACGGCATTTTGAAAAATGGTGCCCAATCTGTCGTCAAGTCAGGGAACTGAAATCCCTGCACATTGTGTGGGGGGAGACCTTATTTAAATATTTGTAATTTATTTTTGACATTTAAGCTTGAGAGTCATTTTCATAATCCTGTTGCTTTGACCCATCTTCAAAAATGGCACCCAATCTGTGGAAAATGGTAAATTAAACAAAAGCTCGTAAACTACTTGGAAAATTTCCATTATCAAAATAACAATGTGTATGTCTTAAAAGAAAGGTTTTGAGTAGACTCTTCTTCGGGTTAAATTTCAGTGTTGCCACTTTTCCTGAACATACTTTTTTATCTCTAGGGGTGGAACCTCCACTTTTTTGATCATTTTTAATATTTTAAGCATGAAAAAAGTAGCGGAAACGCCTCTAGATGCCAAACGCGTATTGGGAAACTAAAATTAATATTTTGAAAAGGAAAAGATGCTGAGTAGACGCACCTTTAGTTAAAATTTCAATGTTGCCACTCTTTTCAGGAACATACTTATTTATGTAAAAATTAGGGACTCCCCTTTTTTTGTAGTTTCTATCGTGAACAAAGTTGCGGAAACGCCTCTGGACGTCAAACTTGTCTTAGAAAAATAAGAGTCGATGTCATGAAAGATAAGATGCCCTTTCGAATAAAATTTCAGTGTTGCTACTTTTCAAGAACATACTTATTTTTTATATTCCACTTTTTTTTGCAATTTTAAATATTTTGAACATACAAAAGTTGCAGAAACACTGCCAGATGCCAAATGCGTATTGACAAAATAACTGTTAACATCCTAAAAGATAGGTGTTGAGTAGAAGAATTTTCGATGAAAATGTCAGTGTTGCCACTTTTCAGGAGCAAGTCAAATATCAAAAAGAGGGGAAGTCCCACATTTTGACATAAAAAAGTGTGTTTCTGAAAAGTTTCAGCATTGAAATTTTAGCCGGAAGTGCGTCAACTCAACAACTATTCACAAAAATAACAATTTTTATATCCCGATACGCGTTTGGCATGAAGAGGCGTTTCCGCAACTTTTTATGTTTAAAACATTAAAAACTAGATGACCCGGTGAACTTCGTTTCACCATAAATTAATTTAAATAATGTGAGTGCAACTCCTCCTTTCATAGACGAAGCCCAGCGAACGTTGTATCGTCTTAAAAAATGCAGTTGTTGGTAAACTCCGAACCCAATTTTGAAAAAAATTCACTCTCGATGGCCCCCATTCCAAAGATTTTTTTTTCTTGTTCTTATATTAGGTATAGTCTACCGTGGTCACCTTACTTTGTAAAAGAATATTTTTTTAAATAGGCTTAAGAAAAACTTCTGAGTCTTAGATATACCTTGTCAGTGAAAGCTACAATAAGCGAATACTCATCGTCCTCTTTTTCTTTTTTGCCCGGTTATCAGATCGGTCCGGCTAATTTGGCATCGGAAAATAAAATAACTTCGAAAATAAGCGCAGTAGAACATTTACAATGCCGAAACGCGATGGAGAAATAGGAATCATATAGGTAGGTACTCTCAACTAACGTTAACTTATTTACCCGAGAAATTCCCTACTAAGCTCTAAACGTAACAGTGATCTTTTCGATTATTAGAGATTCTCGTCCGTTTAATAAAGATTTTCCATGTAGGAACTGTTCTGAAAATAGATCCAATACTTTTTTCCATTGTGTACGTTTGTTATGAAGTTTTCTATTTGAAATGAGCAAAAATAGGTGCCCTTGTCCGTTTAAAAGGAGTGTTCGTTTATAGGAACGCAATTTGTATACAAAATTCGAGGAAAAAGTTGGTTCCCAAGAATAGTCGTCCGTTTAAGGGAATTTTCCGCTGATCGGAGCTATCCGCAAGTAGAGCTTACAGTTTATTTATGCTTTATTGAAATTTCGTAGACCGATAAACTTTTTTCGTTTAACATCATATCACCCTTAAAATAGCTAGAGTTTTAAAAATACCCATTTCTTAAAGCCCATAACTAACTTCAGCCTTTTAAACACAAACATTAATTTTTACAATCGGACCGGAAGTTTCTGAGACTTAAAAAAGCAAACCCGAAGGTCACTTGAAACTGTTGAAACGGATAAGGCTATTGGTGGAAATAAGATGACTTATGGCCCTTTCGATTGGGGTCAGAACGACAGATCTTCTTTCTCTTCTAGGTCTTCCAGATTTCCAATCAAAAAGGCTATGCATTATCTGCATTATTTAAAAGCTTTTTATCACTGTTAGTTTCTATGTAATTTTGGGTAATGCGCTGACATTTCTTGTTCCCCCAACAACTATCTTTGATTATAAAAAATATTCTATATTAGCAATTGATTAACATTAGGTATACCAAACAGATCCTAACCCTTAGCAATTTTATATGGTTAGGGTATGAAATCGACCACACTTAAGAATTTTCTTTTAATATTCTAGCCCTTGAGATAGAGACTCGACTTACCTTCAAGTTGGCTGTAGCATCCTTTCGCTTCTCAGTGTGCATTTCAAATCGTGGATAAAATTTCCTACGGAATTTCTCCCATCTTCTAAAATTGCAAATTCCATTAATTTTCCACTGTTCATTGCAGATTCAAATTTGGTCGATCAAACTGGTAGCCCAGTGGCCATGGAATATTCATTTTCGATGCCAATAAATTCCGAAAGAAACTGGGAACATAATTCACGTTCTTAGTTTTTGACTATCGGAAAAAATTCCGTTGGATTTTATTCACAATTGCCCCCATTATACGAATATAGACTTTCATCTCCTTCGTTCTGACCATTTAGAATAATCCCAACACCAAATTTATTGCGATTGCTCCAACTGACAGTGAAAAACCTTTATCCGGGTTTAGAGCTCAAGAACGTTTTTTAAATATCCATCAAGCTTAGAGCCCAAGAACGCTTTTTAAATATCCATCAAGCAAAGCTTTATTTACCGCTGGCTACCAAAAGTACATTGTTCATGTCTACAACTACATTTATGTATTTAGTGCAATGGACCATATTCTTCCTGACTTTTTTTTTTAGAAATTTTGCAATATGCTCTGAGATTACAACACCGAAACTGCAGATTTTGATCACCATAAAACCGTTTTGGATAGTAAATAAATTGCACGACTGGATCGCACGTACTTGCTCCTATGTTCAAGTTGTGTGGGGCTTAAGAACTTTAAAAAATATTCAAGTAATTATAGAAAAAGTATAAAAAGCATTTAAATCGTTCTTTTAATTGTATAAACAGCCTGATAAATAACTTAGAGCTCAAAAAAAAGTACGCCATTTGATTACTTGAAAAAATATGAATATATGCAAAAAAAAAATTAAAAATCGTTGGAGCCGTTTTCTTAAAAATTAATTTTTTATATATAAAATTTTTGTAACATTTTTAAAAAAAAAATTTGGTATGCCAATTTTGAGTATATGTTAATATACATCTAAAAATGAAATTTCAAAATAATTCATCAACCCGTTTTCGAAATATTGAATTTTGAAAAAAAAAAATTTGAATCTTTTTTTAAAAATCCAAAATTTATTTTTTCAAAAATTTTGGTATGCAGTATTATTTATATTTTAACAAAGCTTTTGTGCAAAAAATTTAATTGAAATCGGATGAGCGGTTAATGAGAAAACGAAAAATCAAAAAAACCGTTATATGGCAGGTACCGTTAATAAATGTTTTTGGTGATTTTTTTTTTTTACTCAAAGGTATATCATATCTACAATAATACACTGATTTTTTTTTATCAAAATCGTTGGAGCCGTTTTTGAGATAAATAAGCTTTTCCTTAACGGTTGTATGGCAAGTACCGTTATTTTTTGAGCTAAAAAAAAATTTCAATTTCCCCTCTGGAGAGTTACTAAAAAACCTTAAGTTCAAAATTTGAAGAAAATCGCTTCAGTGGTTTAGGCTGTAGGTTGAGGTACGGACAGACAGACAGACAGACAGACAGACAGACAGACAGAATTGTGCCACCCACTTTTTTCGTGTTCTCTATCATCGTAATGTCATGTTTGATTGTTATCTCGAAATTTTTTTTTTGCACGAATCCAAAACTTGCCCTATAGTACCTATATCGCAAGTAAAAATATCATGTATAAAGTATAAACAGTTTATTCGCACTTTACCAAACCGATTGCATGCCATTTTCTTATGGGTTAAGTATAAGACTTAAAATTCTCGTTTTGAAAATCCAGTCCTCGATTAGTTGAATTCCGGATAATGGAGACTCGACTGTAATATTATTTTTTTAATTTTATTTTGTCAGAAAAAATTTCATAATAATTGATTGATTGATGTTTTCAAACTCAATTATGATTTATTAATTTTTTTTATGTAAAACAGGCACTCAGATTGCATTTTTACACGTTGCTGGCAAACCGCAAGGCTGATTTATACTAAACTTCATTTAAACACCCACCGGTTCATACCAAACATTTCCCGAAAAGAATCATCCAAATAAGTGTAGCCGTTTCCGAGTTTTTGCAGGACTAACGCACAACGATTGATTTTTATATAACGGGTGATTTTTTAAGAGGTTTAGAACTTTAAAAAAAAAAAAACACACAAAATTCGAAAAAATGAATGAAATATTTATTTGAATCGATAGTTTGAACCTTGCAATTTAATGCTTAAAGATAATTTCATGCAAATGTTGACCGCGGCTGCGTCTCAGGTAGCCCATCCGCTGAGTCCAATTTTGGCATACTCTTTCACATATATCGGCCGGTATCTCACGAATGAATGCATGGATGTTGGCTTCCAGTGCGTCAATCGAAGCGGGCTTGTCCCTATAGACATTAGCCTTGACATACCCCCACAAAAAATAATCTAATGGTGTCAAATCGCACGATCTAGGCGGCCAATTGACCGGCCCGAAACGTGAAATTAACTGTTCACCAAACTCGCCTCGCAATTGCGCCATTGTTTCGCGTGCTGTGTGGCATGTTGCACCGTCTTGTTGAAACCACATATCAAGCAAGTCAAGAACTTCCATTTCGGGCAAAAAAAAGTTTGTTATCATCGCTCGGTAGCGTTCACGGTAGCGCCGAATCGACATTTCGCGGTCTTCTGTCACACTAGCTGATACGGCCGCAATATTTTCTTCACTACGCACAGTACGTAAACGTGTTGGTGGTTTAATGTCCAACAAAGTAAATTTGGTGCGAAATTTGGTCACAATCTTCCGAATAGACTGCTCAGAAGGTCGAGAATGCCGACCATAAAATGGAAGCAGCGCGCGATGAACATTTCGAACCGAGCACGAATTTTGATAGTAAAATTCAATAATTTGCAAGCGTTGTTCATTTGTAAGACGATCCATGGTTGAATTGCAAACCAAACTGAAGCTGTATGACAGTGACACAAGGTACTAAACACACGTCAGCTGTCAAAACCAGTGTTGCCAAAACCAAACCAGCTAAAAAATCACCCGTTATAAGATGATTAAAAAAGTGGAGGTTTCACATGTTGATATAAAAAACTATGTTCCCGAAACACTGAAATTTTATCCAAAGGTGCATCTACTCAAAACCTTTCTTTTAAAACATAAATCGTAGTTTTGATAATGGAAATATTCCAAGTAGCTTACGAGTTTTTGTTTAATTTACCATTTTCCACAGATTGGGCGCCATTTTTGAATATGGCGCCCAATCAACAGGATTACGAAAATGACTCTCAAGCTAAATTACATCTTTAGCTTGTCAAAAATTTAAATACAAAAATAAAAATAAGATCTCCCGCCATTAAACAAAAAAGAAGGTATTTCAGTTTCCTGACTGGACAACCGCTTGGGCACCATTTTTCAAAATGGCGTCCAAGTGACACGATTAGAAAGACGAATTCCAAGCTTAATTTCATCCTTAATATGTAGGGAATCAATTTCAGTAATAAAAAAAGGTTTCCGCCAAAAAACGCACGAGATTCGGTTTCCTGACCGGACTACCAGGTTAGAGAGAACAAAAAGGACCGCAGATCCGGTTTGAAGACCAAACCATCGTGGATGCCAGAAGGCTTGGTTTAGATAAATGGAACATCGTGCTCGAGATTGTAGAGGATGGAAAGCTGCCATGTCTCTGTTTGCGACCCTTCACTGTTGGGAGCCATCATCGAACGTATTTGATATTTAACCTGTTGAAATAATGTTCGATGATAAGTTTGCGAAGAAAAACTAGCCTAAGATCACCTTCCTAAATACATATCAAAATAACGAATAAATACGAAAACATACAAAAATTAAAGCTCGTCATTGGTAAAAAACCATCTGACTTTATAATTCGCACCGTTATTTATTTCTCGAACTATATCTAGCAAATAAACCACTTAACATCCCATGTGGCTACTTTCATCATAGCATCATCCATCGACCACATTAAAGTTTTCGCTCCCAACTATATTTGAGGTGCAGTTGCACTGCCACCGCAATAAAATAAAACCGACTAGCAGCAGAGCGCACCGCAGCGCCTAACATGTCCGAAGTGTTTACTTACACTTTTGATCTAATTTTTCAATTTACACCGCATGCATCGGAGCGGCGTGGCGGCGCGCAGAGTGTAATGGCGGCATCAATATAGAACGAATGGCATAAATGCAGAGCAATTGGTGAGTCGAACAGTGTATACATCAGACTCTAGCAATTTGCGGCAGTGAACATCAGAGCACGTCGAACGCAATGGTTTGCGCAATTGATATCACCTTGAATAAAATCGCAGCTTGATGTTAAATTACTCGCTGCATGCACCACACGATCGGGTTGCATGTATGTAAATATGTAAAACAGTTATAGTTGTTGATCGATTTGACGCCACTTTTGTCGCAGACGAATTAATTCACCGAGGGAGTCGCGCTCACCACAATACAAATGGACACACAACCTCTGCATTTTGATTTATAGAATCTGCCCGACGGACGCGCGATCGTTTTCATAATAAACAATCGTTGTTTTAGTTTTGCGAAATTAATAGATTGTCTATGACTTCATTTGCTAAAGTGATGCTGTTCTTGATTCTCTGCTCTGGATGAGGCTAATGGGTGTGGGGGTAGAGTAAGGGGTAGGTATTGAATGAAGTTTGATTTAAATAAATTGAATTAAATTATAAGACTGTGAAACACTCTCCCATTCTTGATTGTGTTTGATTTTATTGTTCACGCGATTGCTTTCAGGAAATACCCTCATAATATGTGATGACGTGTGTTAGTTTAGCTGACAATCGACACATTGTATTTATATTTTTTTGTTGTTGATCATACAATAACCGAACCATTGACGTATATTGATGAAAGTACGGGTAAATATTTGTCCAGAAATCAACATTTCAACAACATTTTGTGGTAAGATTTTTTTTTTTTTTTCAATTGAAAACATTTTTTATGTGAATCAACACATTTCATCAGTGGAACTGGAATAGATTTTGATGATTATTTTGAATTCAAATGTGTAGCACCAAGGAATGATGAATTAAAATATAATTAAAATTATATTTTTAGAATTTTGATATTCAAAAGAATTTAATTGTGTAAACATTTGGAAGTTATTGCTCACCGCAAGGAAGTCATAGATCATTGCGTGTGGTCATCATGAATAGAGAGAATTTATAGAAAAGTTGAGTTCTGATAGTTATGATGTTGATATTTACCTCTTGTGTGATTTCGTCAGTATATTTGGGCAATATCTGTGACAGCTTCTAATTGTTGGATTTGTTTAGTAATCATGGGATCTTTGGAATGTATTATGAACACTTTCTGTTGATGAATTTAAATCACAGGAAAAAATAAATTCATTACTTACTTACTTATACGTTTTTCAATCCATGATGGGTCACAGCCTGAGAAACGGTGGCCTTCCATCCTCTAAAATCTTGGACGACGATGCTTTCAATCATCTGATCACGACCAAGCCTTCTGGCGTCTATGCAATAGCCTGGTTTGTTCGTTCGTTCTACCGATCCTGAAGGCTGGGATTCAAAGACTCTCTTGGCTGAGCATAATTGTTCATTGACTCGATATCGATGGTCGAGCCTATTAAGGCAACGTGTTTTGATTTTCCTGGACTACATTCTCATAGGTACAGTTAGAGACTGTATATTCCATGACCAAATATTCGATGAAGAATATTTCTTTCGAAAGTAGTACCTCGTGGCGTGATGGTTAGTGCGTAGGACTGTCATGCCGAAGGTGTGGGTTCGATTTCCAGCCGTGCCACCTAAAAACAGAAATGTTTTATCCGAGGTACTGCCTCTTGCGAGGAACTGACAAATCCTCCAAGAGTATACTTGTCATGAAAAAGTGCTTCTCATTTAGCCGTTCGGACTCGGCAAAAAACTGTAGGTCCCCTGCATCCCTGCCAACAAGACGCACACAGGAATGGTTGTGAGTTGTAAGTCACTAGGCCCTGGTTCTCCACGAGCTGTTGCGCCACCCAATTTATTTATTTATTATTTCTTTCGAAAGAGCCCAGTACTAGCTCTCCCTCTCTGCTTATCACCCAATACTCGGTGCCAGAAAATAGGCGGCATAAGGGCTCCACAAAGTGAGCACTTACTCTTTCATGTGAGGAGTTTTGAACACATCTATTGCGCCAAATAGAAGAAACTAGGGTAATTATTGGTCGGATCTCCGCTGCGAGGTTGCGTACGCCCTCTTCTTCACAAGGTCTTCTTTTTTTTTCGTCTCTATGCTCGATACTCTTCTCTCACTGCTCTTGTTTTCCACTGCATTACACTCGCACGTGCATCTTATATCTAGGAGTTATATTGTAAGGGTCTGGTCCTCCAGGTTGGGAGTCTTGCCGTCGAGGTGACTTCCCGGCCACGTAAAGCTATTTAGTAACGAAGCAACAACAAGCCTGGGATACGGACGAACCTAGCAAACGAAATAAGGACAACGAACTTCGGATCTGCACGTGGAATGTTCTATCTCTCTATAGACCATGTGCAGCCGAACATAAAGCGGATGCCCAAGACCTCTATACAAAGTAGACATCACCGCCATCCCAGAAGAGCGATGAGATGGGCCGGGCAAAAGAAAACTGAAAGACTGCGATATCTACTACGGTGAATGTTACCGACCACAAGGGCAGCGTCTTTTTGGGTGTGGATTTGTTGTTAGAGGCAGACTTAGAAAAGAAGTCTTGAGTTTGAAGTATGTTAACGAACGCCTCACGACAATTCACATCAAGGCTAAATTCGCCGACCTCAGCCTCATATGCGCGCATGCCGCCACAGAGGAGAAAGATGACAACACCGAGGACGAGTTCTACCAGCTCCTGGACAAGACATAATGAGCAATGCCCAAGCAAGTACATGACATTTAAATTGTCTTGGGTGATTTTAATTCCAAACAAGGAAGAGAAGACGTCTTTGGTGGCATAATCGAAAACGGACTCAGGTTAATCGACTTTGCTGCGGGGCGAAACGTTGTGGTAGCTAGTACGCAGTTCCCGCATCTCGATATACACACGTGGACATAGTGAATTCCCGGTCACATTTCTATCGACGCAAGGCACTCCTCCAGTATTAAGGATGTCCGAACGTTCCGAGCCAACGTTGATTCAGACCACTACCTCGTTGTAGCAAAGGTAATGGTACGGATATCCAGACCAAAGCCAAAACAGGGAAATACTGTGAGGAAGTTCGACGTCGGACGGTTGCAGTAGCAAGAAATTGCTAGGTGCTTCTCCGATCGAGTCTCTCGCGCCCTCTTAACTAGTCCTTTGCCGCCAACTGCAAACATCGAGAACCAGTAGAAAAACTGCCAGGAAGCCATCAGAGATGCCACCTCTGACGTGCTGGGCTTTGCACGACCACTACAGCGAAACCCCTGGTTCGACGAAGAATGTCGGCAAGTACATGCAGCCAAGCAACAGGCATACAAAGCGGCGCTGCATAGAAGGACCAGAGCTGCTCGCGAGCTCTACGAGCAGAAGAGGAGAGAGGAACACAAGCTTCTTAGAAGGAAGAAGAAAGGGCATGAGAAGCGCGCGATCGAGGAATTGGAGGGATGCCACTGCAGGAACGAAGTTAGGAAGTTTTACCAAAAAGTAAAAAGAACCTCCCAAGGTTACAAGGCCCGAACCGAAGCCTGCAAGGACGATCAGGGGAACATTGTGGTGGAATCGCAGTCAGAACCGAATTCCGCTAGCATGCAAATTCCACCATTCAACTTGGACGACACGTAGGCCTACAATTCCGTCCACCCGATCTTGACGAAGTGAGGATAGCCATATCTAAACTTAAGTCCAATAAAGCTGCTAGAGCTGATGGCATTGCGGCTGAGCTATTCAAAGCAGCTGGCGATGAATTGGTTAGGAGTATGCACCAGCTCATCTGTTGAATATGGTCGGAGGAAAGCATGCCCGATGAATGGAACCTCGGCATTGTTTGCCCGATCCTCAAGAAAGGTGATCCTCTGGACTGCACCAACTACAGAGGCATCAGTCTTCTTAATATCGCCTACAAGATCTTCTCTGCCGTACTTTGTGAACGCCTGAAGCAATTCGTCAACAACCTGATAGGTCCATATCAGTGTGGCTTTAGGCCAGGGAAGTCCACCATTGACCAAATATTCGCACTACGGCAGATCTTGGAGAAAACCCAGGAGTTTCAAATCGATACCCACCACCTTTTTATCGATTTCAAGGCCGGGTATGACAGCATCTATAGAGACGAGCTATATAGAGCAATGTCTAGTTTTGGCATCCCTGCCAAACTCGTCCGTTCGTGCAGGATGACGATGGAGAATGCAAGCTGATGCTCCATCAAGGTCGGCAAAGACCTCACCGACACCTTTGATGTCAAAAAAGGTTTTAGGCAAGGCAAGGCGACGCGCTGTCATGTGACTTCTTCAACATCGTTCTTGAAAGAATAGTGCAAAACTCTCACGTCAACACTGGAGGCACAATCTTTCAAAAGTCCATCCAATAACTCGCTTACGCTGACCACATTGACATAATCGGACGAACAAAGCGTGATGTCAGTGGTGCTTTTATGAGCATTGAGAAGGAAGCCAAGAAGATGTGTCTAACGGTGAATGAAAGCAAAACAAAATATATGCTGTCAACAAGAAAGGACACCCAACGCCGACGTCTAGGACAGAACGTCACTATAGACAGCTATAATTTTGAGGTGGTCAGAGACTTTGTCTACCTAGGATCCGCTATAAACTCAGCGAACGATACCAGTGCTGAGATCAAACGAAGAATTACTCTTGCCAATCGCTGTTTCTTCGGGCAAAGAAGGCAATTGAGAAGCAAAACCCTCTCTCGAGCAACTAAACTGTCCCTGTATAAGACGCTTATCATCCCAGTCCTGATGTATAGTGCAGAGACATGGACACTGCTAACGGTGGATGAGAATGCGTAAGGCTGTTTTGAGAGGAAAATTCTCCGGGTGATTTTTGGTCCCGTCTCCATAGATGGGGAATGGAGAAGAAGATACAACCACGAACTGTACGGGCTGTACAGCGACACCGTCCTAGCCACAAAAGTGAAAAGCCAACGACTGAGATGGCTGGGTCACCTAGAGCGAATGGACATAAATGCTCCGGCCCGGAAAGTCTTTGATTCCAGTCCCGTGGGACAGCACAGTAGAGGTGGACAGCTTAGAAATTGGCGCACGCAAGTGGAAGAGGACCTCAACCAACTTGGCATGCGAAACTGGATACAGCTACCTAGAAACGGAGCCGGCTGGAAGAAGCTTGTTGGTTGAGGCCCTTTTGCACCCCGGACAGTAGCCTCACCTTAAGTAAGTAAGGTCCAAAGAATTCTCCAACCCCTATGTTACCCGGTCTTTATATATAATTTGTTCGTCCTCTCCTAGAATTCGCCTCTCAAGTTTGGTCCCCTTACCATTTTACTCACATTTCCAGAATCGAGAGCATACAGCGTCGGTTCCTACGATTTGCTCTTTGAGGCCTATCATGGAACAATCCTGTGATTCTGCCTCCCCATCTAGACCGCCTCAAACTATTCAATTTGAATTCGTTTGAAAAACGAAGAGAAATGTCAGACATTCTCTTCTCTCATCCATCGACTACTCTCCGGTTCCGTTGACTGCATGTCGCTCAACAACTCTATTTCTTTTAGTACTAACCCTCGTAGTACACGTAATTCCCGTCTCTTTTATATACCCACCCATTGAACATCTTATGGCTCCAAAGAACCTATCTCTCGTATGCTGCAGGCTGTTAATTCGAACATGTGCTCCTTCGACTTTAACCTCAGTTTTCGAATCCCAGCTCCAAGGTATGTGATGAGAATGCTTTGGTTGGATGACTGAATGGAAAGCTATCATGTCTCAGCCAGAAACGATTCATGGATCAGTGGTTAACTCACCTTGGTATGGTCTTTCTATGTGTGCCTAACGCGACTATTTACCTAAGTTTACTTATTCGACAAGCCTTTTTTTATCAGGAGGTGGTGGCTCTAGTGATATTATAACTTATCTTGTACCGAGAAATTTTAAAAACTTTTTTAATACTTTTTTTTTTTGTAAATACCTGACTCTAGTACTTTTATTTTAACACAGCTGTCTTACCTGGAAATACAAAAAAGAGTGTGTCATTAGGTTTTTTTTTACATTTAAAAATTAAAAATATTGAAAGATAGGTACTATAACTTAAGTACTTTTAAGCTTCAAAATTCAGATACAAAAACAAGTAATAACTCATTAAAAATTTTTCAAAAGGAAATTTCTTAACTAACAATAAGAGGTTTAAAATCGACTACAAACACAAATATCTACTTTGTGCCAACTTTTTCATATAATCATTCTCTACCAAAAAGCTTAAAAACTTTTGTCGTATTTACTTATTCTCAAAATAACCAAACCAAAAATGGAACCCTTCATTCATTTCGCAAAGGAAACAGATAAATGACTTTCTCTCGTCTCACCATCAAAAAAATTTGCATCCAGAAAGGTAAAAAGCGCCATCACTCTTTCGTCTTTTTTGTCCTTTGTCCTTTGTCATTTTCATACCATTTCAATCCTCTGAAGTGTAAGGATAATTGAATGGACATTGAAACTGACTTAAGCAAAACTTTTACCAAGGAGCAAAAAACTAATTCTTAATATCCCCCAATGGACCATGATGTTCTACACGGATGACAACCATTTTGTGGTCGAATGATATATCCGACATGCAACATTTTATCATTCAGGAAACTTCTTTTACTTATGAAAGGAAAATAGTATATATGTATATTCCAATGGTTTTGTATCTGTGTAGGTTTTGAAAATGGAGTAGCATTGTAGGTTCATAGGAGTGCGTGTGTGTATGAGAGGTTGTGGAACTAAAAAGAGGAGTGAGGTGAAGAGTGTGATATTGCAACAGATGTGGGAATTGTTAAGGACAAGATGAAATTCATCTGAGGACTCAACTCATCAGATATGGTAAAGGTATCCTTTGAAGGGATTTATTATATGTTTAAGGTAAATGGCGTGATTGCATGATGATATGACATTGAAACTTTTGATAGAATTCATGAAAACAATTATCCAAGTTTTAATATGTTTCAGTGATACGTACATTGCTCAAAATTAAAGAATAAATCCGATAAATCCCACTTCTGAACGAACAAAAAATCCCTTATAATTCAATTTCAACGCAACGAAAAAGCTTTTAAAAATTGGCATTTTTTTTTTCAAACAATTTCAAAGTCTATTTGAATGTCTCCTTGTTCAATGTTCAACACGAACAACCTTCCATTCCATAATCCATCAGAACTGTCTGTGTTTGCCTAAAACCCATAGGTACATCACAAAAACAATCCTTTACTTATTCATGACAGTTTCAAAATACCATCACCTGTGTCTGCTATAGTTAAATAATGTGTGTTTACTGTGAGAGAAAATAATATTATATGTACGCTTCAATCGTGTTTTCAGCAATCTCCCAAGCTCCAAACCAAACCTCATCTCTCTGCCTTTTAACCCTCTCTTTTGATGTCCTGGAATGTACATGTACACCTTTTGCAAACTCATAGCGTACCTGCCAAATGCCATACTAACACCACACAAACTCATTCCTTTCGAAACCAAAGTTGAATCTCAGAATGTGGTGCTTTTCAGTAAGATGCTTTCGTTGCACAAAGATAAAATAAGGGATGAGTTAGATGAGAGAGTGCATGTGTAAGCAATGAGATAGTTCAGTAGGGTGATTTTTATTTTGTGTCGGTTTTTTTCTGTTTAAACAAATATTTGAACACAAAACACAAATATGTAGTCTAACGCATACCTATTTGAGGAATGACAGAAACATAGAGTTGGACAATTTTTAGATTGCAAAAGCAGACATTTGCAAATATTTGAGGAGCTGTCGAACAGACGTTGAACTGT
The DNA here is from genome assembly GCA_963921185.1 of Dasysyrphus tricinctus. Lineage (NCBI taxonomy): Eukaryota > Metazoa > Arthropoda > Insecta > Diptera > Syrphidae > Dasysyrphus > Dasysyrphus tricinctus. The sequence goes on from CAWUEQ010000164.1 coordinate 26,962, forward strand.
CCACCCTGACCGATTTTTTTTTTTTTTTACATTTTCGGGGTTTCAAAGCTCACTTCCTTAAATCCCTTAAATCCCTTAAATTCTTCGTTAGCACCACAACGAAAATCGCAATTTCCAAAGATTTTAATAACTTTTAACATGCATGTGTGAAAATATCTGTTTGGTTTTTTTAGTCCTAAGGTAGCCTCACCAAATAAGGTTGTAACGAAGATATATGTAACTCACTTACTTACTTAGGTCTTTGGACTTAATATGTCCATGAGGTTCCCCTTATGGGCCATAGGGCGTCCAGTAATCCTATGCGCCATCGTGTGCGATTTCTGGTGATGTACCTCAACTCTCTGCAACTCTTCCCCAGTTGTAATGATTCCTCTTCGAACGTTCTTCGCAAAGTACTTCTAGGTCAGCCCAATCGTCTGCCTCACTGCGGGAGAGGGTTCAATATTGCATCGCTTGACTCGCAATGCACTAGTGAAGCGTATGTCCAATCCACTGGCATTTACGTTTTCATATTATAGAGTCGATGTTTTTCTGACCTGTCCTCGCATGAAATTCGGTTAGGCAAGAAAATCCTCAAGATGTTTCGCAGAAATCTTTTCACGAACTTTTGCAGCTTTCTTGAGATAGCGGGTGTTTTCTTCCAAGTGCTGCACCCATAAAGAAGCACTTATTCAACATTTGAGCGGATCAGTCGTAGCTTGGTCTTTTGGCTTATAGAATTGTTTCTCTATATTTTGAACAGCACTCCGAACTCAGCCATTGCTTTACCGACTCGGCTGATTATATCTAGTTCGGTCCCACCTTCAGTTGAGACTACTCCCAAGATATTGAAACCCTCTACCATCACTACTGGTTGTCCAGAAAAATCTACTTGAGTAGATGAGGAAGTTCCAAAGCTGATCTTCTTTGTTTTTACCGTATTTATCTTAAGCCCAACGGTTTCAGCTTCTCTATCCACCTTTGTTGTTATTTGATGGAGATCCATGATCCTATGAGAGAGTAAGCATACGTCGTCCACAATGTTCAGATCTTTGAGGAATGAATGAAAGGCAGATTCTACTGAAACCCTCCATTTGCAGTCGATAAAGCTGCATGCAGCACATCACTTATAACCTACAGGAACAGTATTGGTGACAGTATACAACCCTGTCTAACCCCACTCTGAATTTCAAACGCTACTTCCTTTATGCAGAACGTGACATTCGGAACCATCATTATGTAGCCTTAATAAGAGCAATCAATTTATCCGGGATGCCCTTCCTGCAGCCCGATAAATTCTCTATTGACACTGTCGAACGCCTTTTCGAAGTCGATTAATAGCAGGTGAAGTTGTGATCAATATACAACTCACTGTTTGATGATGATCCGCAAAGTGTTGATGCCACACGACAGCTCCTTCCCCTTTTTAAGCTGGTCGTCATCCAAAACTAGGAGTGATCCATCTGTGTCTTTTACGCCTGTAAGTTTTTTGATAGTTCTGCAGACGGTCATACTGTCACACCTACTTGCGGCCTCTTCTGCTTCTTTTGCCAATGCGTTACGGTTATCACGTCATATGCTACGGTGGACTTCTCCCTGCTGCTGGATAAGTTGCAATGCGAGCTTAGAGTTGTGTTTTTTCTTCGATCCTAGCCCAAGTTTCTTCGGAAAGCCAGGCACTGATTCAACATTTTTCACAGCACACCAATGGTTTTCTATGGAGGTAGGTTCCGTGCTTCTGGTTGCTCTCAATCCTTGTGAAAGGTGGTCTCCTATTTGTTGGTGGACTGCAGAATCCTTAAGCCTATCGGTACTCCGGTGTTTTCTTGGGATCTCCGAAGTCCGAAATACAGCGGTGCGTAATCTTACGCGTATCAGTTTGTGGTCCTGGGCCATTCCCATGTAAACATCTTTTCTGTTTCGAACGTCTTGGAGATTGCTTCTAAATCGCCGACTGATCGCGAAGTCAACACCCAACTGACTCTGTGGCACGTCTTGTCCTCAAAACTTCAAACATGGACCCTTCTCTTACAAGGCGGTTGGTGTTACAGAAATCGACAAAACGTTTGCCATTGTCATTGCGGTCACCAACACCATGCTTTCCCCTAACATACCTGAGCCCATCATTGTCATTACCAACATTGGCATTCAAGTCTCCCACTACCAATACGATGTCTCCACGTAGTGTATTATCATAAGCAGCACTCAACCGGTTATAAAAGGCATCCCTACCCTCGACAGAAGAGAGCTTCATTGGGACATGACATGGTATCATGGTGATGAGACGTACTCTAGTTCAGAACCTAGCTTTCAGGAACGTGTCATCTAAGGGCTCCCAGGAAATTGAGCTCTTGAGAGCTGTTTTGAAAAGCAACAATCCAACACCAGATTTATGAGAACTTGCAGGTGCCTTTTCCGAGTAGAGTAGTACAGTGTAACGAGTTGGAGGCTTAAACTTCCCCGAGCCCAACCATTTAATTTCACTTATCCATAAGATGTCCATCTTATACCCTTTATGTAACTTGGGACTTAAATTAAAAAATAAAAACGTTTCGGGAGCTAACTCCCCATTTTTTTAGTGGGAGATCAAACTAGTTTCGGGGTTACATCTGCGTTAACTCCAGAAACGTTGTTCTTTATTCAATTTAAATCCTAAATTAACTCCGAGTTAACTCAACTAGCCTGCCTGAGTACGATGTACAAATTTTGCTCTGGGATCTCAATACTCAAAATGGCAGATTAGTTGGTAGGCATAGCTTCCATGAAGGGACAAATTATAACGGCCTCCAACTAACTTTTCAGAAGCTCGTAATACGGTGATAAGTAGCACTAGGTTTCCAGGTTTCCACGGCTAAGAATTTACAAAGTAGATAAACTGCCACTCCCCAAATGGTCGATACTCCAACCAAATCGACCATGCGCTAATAAAAGAAAGACAAGTCTCTAACTAACAAGGGACAAACGTTAACTCTGACCATTTTCTATTTCCGGGAAGTTTTTGAAGTTCGACTATCGAATGAAAAGAAACTACGAACTGCCTTAAGGAAGAAATTCCACGTTGATCGTCTAAGCATCGCAGGGTCTCTGAGCGAGAAGGTCTCCGCTGTGCATACACTTCCCACAGATACAAAGAATCATTGGTCCCAGTTTCACCAATAACATCAAAGAGGCAGCTGAAACTACAATAGGTTACCCACAACCCTCCAAAAAGAACCCGTTGGAGGGATGAAGAATGCATACAGCTGAAAAAGGTGACAGAAAATGCACATGCGAGTATGCTGCAGTGAAAAAAAAGAGCAGAGAGGGAAGGGTATGAAGCGAGCAATTAGATGAAGACTCAGCTTAAGGAGATCAAAGAGTCTCGTGATGGAAAGGAAACATCACCCGGAAGTTTTATTAAAACAATCAAGCAACTTTCTGCTGCTTTTAAGACAAAGATGCAGGCTCTTCGAAACAGTAAAGGTAACCTTTTCAAGCAGACTTTCTAGCAACGGCTGAATGGCTTTCAGGTAGAACCCCAATGGACCTACAGTCCATGGCCCAGTAACACCACCCAGTATAGAATAGGTAGACTTTTCTATAAAGAAGATTAAAAACAACTAGGCCGCTAGACCTGATGGCTTACCATCGGAGTTCTTCAAGTGCAGAGGAAATGTATTGAAAGTCTGCAAGAATCAACTCATCAACCAAGCTGTGTTTAGGTGGGAGGAAGCATGCCCAATCCCAATGACTGGTCTATCAGCTCGCTCCATATGTCCCATTAGCAAAAAGGTGATCCTATGACCTGCAAGAACTATTGAGGCATGTCCCTGATAAGAGTGTCGTCGTTTTCCAACACTATAATCGGCAAGTACCAGTGTGGCTTCTGGTCAGGCAGATTACCCATAAACCAAATATTATTTACTCTCAGAGAAATCCAGAGGAACTACAAACGAATTTCAAGTTGAGACTCAATTCATCGACTTAAAGCTGCATTATTATTGCATTCATCGTCAGGAGCTCTATTATGTTAATGGCTGAACTTGGGATCCCGGGCAAACTGATCCAGCTGTGTCGTTTGTCATTGGAAAAAATACGAAGCAGTGTGCAAGTAGGGAAAATCTATTCCCAACTATTCCAAATATGCACAGGGTTATCTGTGGCAATTTCGTATTGGTCGTTCAATGTGTTCTATGTTTTTTGATATCAAGTTAGCAAAGCACCGTGTTGAAAATCGGTAAAGCTTCTTATGCTCAATGGTTTATGGCTTTATAATTTGCCATTAATTAGTCGTTAACTAGTTGTGACTAATTCAATTTTATCGTGTTATGTTTTCTATGTTTAATGCGTGACTTACTTGATATCAAGTTAGTAAAGCAACTCGCACGGATCAAAAAATTGGTTGGTGGATAGTTTGTCGTCAATTAGTTGTGACAATTTCGAATCTGTCGTTCTATGTTTCTATGTTTTTTTCGAAAAGTTGTAAAAACTACTGAGACTCAATATTTTATGGCTTAATAATTTCTTGTTAACTATTCGTTAATTAGTTGTGACAAATTGAATGTGTCATGCGATGTTTTCTTTGTATTTTTGGTGATTTGTTTTTTGTACAAATGTTAAGCTAGCAAATCAACTTTCACAAAACGAAAAACGGGCAAGTGAATAATTTGGCGTTAATTAGTTGTGAGAATTCTGATTTTGTCGCTCAATATTTTCTGTTTTTTTTGGGTTATTTGCTAACTTGACACAACTCAAAAAGTGTTAAAAACATCTTATGTTTAATTTTGTATGGCTTAATAATCGTGCAATGTTTTCTATGTTTTTTTAGTTCTTTGTTATCTTGATATTAAATTAGCAAAGCACAACCTCAAAATGGGGTTAAAACTGCTATTACTGAAAAGTTTATGGCTTAATAATTTACTATTAACTAGTCTTCAATTAGTTGTGACAATTTTGGATTTTTCGTGCAATGTTTTCTACGTTTTTTTACTTTCCAAGCTAAGTTGGCATAGTATAACCTGAAAATGAGGCTAAAAATTACTTATACCGAATAGCATATGGCATAGTAGTTTACCATTAATTAGATGTAACTTAGTTGTGACACTTTAAAATTTGTCGTTCTATGTTTTCTATGTTTTTTTTTCAAAAAGTGGTAAAAACTTCTAAAGGTCAATATTTTATTGCTTAGTAAATTATTATTTAATAGTCGTTAATTAGTTATGACAAATTCAATGTTGTCGTGCGATGTTTTCTATGTATTTTTAGGTGATTTGTTTTTACGAGTGTCAAGTTAGCAAAAGCAACTTTTACAAATCGAAGCATGGGTAGTTGGATAACTTGCCGGTAGTTCATATCAACCACCTTACAAATTACCCAAGAAAACATAGAAAACACTCAACGAAAAATTCGAAATTGTCACAAATAAATAACGACAGATTAACAGCAAATTATCCACCTATTCATTTTTCGATTCGTCAAAGTTACTTTGCTAACTTGACACTCATAAGTATTAACATAGCAAACCGGCGCTACTTTGGTTTGGCGCAACAGATGTATTAAAAAAATCCTCATACGAAGGCTAAATTGCACGCTCTATGAAAGCCTTACACTGCCAGTCCTGCTTTATGACGTCGACTGATACTAAGCTCTTTCGAAAGAAAAACTTTTCGTTAGATATTAGTCTTTTGAAGGCTTCCAGTTCGCAGAATCAAATAATTTATCGTTGAAGGAGCATCTTCCATCTATAAAAAATATCCTCAATCTACAAATTGGAAACCTTTGTCTCCTGTCAAAAAAAAATTCCACCATGTACTTTATTTTAGCTGAGAAATCAAATGAACGTTATATCGCATCACCCTAGTTCTAAAAGCTAAGTAGTATTCGAGCTTTTAATGGTAAGTATGTCAGTTTTTGAATAATAAGTAAAAAGGATAACAATTAACATTAAAAATTGAATCCCTATATTAATATTTGACATTTCCATAACCACTGTCAAAAATTTAATTTGGGTTCAAATTCGAAAAAAAATTAAAATCAGATACAACCCGACTCAACAAAAAAAAATTCATTCAGAAAAAGGTATAATTATTTCAACGATTGATTTTCTGTCAGAATTCCATTTGTAACCGAATTCTTTTCATGAGAAATATATTATTTCTTAAGAATATCCTTGTTACTGTTGTAATTAATTATCCCCATTCCCGTATCAAATTTTTTAATAATTATCAAAAAAGCAAAATATGACATAAATATCCGGGGAGATATTTTTTTTTTTCGTACATTGTATACATCCTTGTCTGTCATTTTTGGATTGTTTTCTATAAGAAATTCAAAATTAATTTTATTAATTGCGTTTTCTTGTTTCTTGTTAAAGCAATAGCTTCATTCCGTCATTCTCCAGCCACACAACAAAAAACAGAGAAAATTAATTTTGTCCGTGCCTTACACCCTACCCGCAACGAACAAAACATCATCCTGTGAATGATTGGTCATTATTAATGTTCTATCCTCGCATAAAATTCATAACCTCTTCAAAATGCTTCACAGAGGATATTGCAATAAATAATCGATCAACCACTTCCTTTTTGAATGGCAGGATTTTGATTTCCATAAATATAAAGCAACCGATTTGCATGTTCCCTCTCTCTCTCTCTCTCTCTCTCGCATAACATGAACATCCTTTGCACCATCATCAACAACGCACGTCGCGTAGTACTCGTCCTTTTTTTTTTGTATGTTCGTTGTGCTCGAACGCACGTATGATATACATATATGTACTCTTTTAATCTAAGTGAAACTTTGGAATAGAACTCAACATAGCGTGTGTGGAGGTGGAAAAGGATTCGGCTCGACATCCTGCATCATACCGATTCCATTTTAAATAAAGTACATTCTTTGATCCATTTTTAATCGAACCATAAGGCTCAGGGTTTTTGTTATAATTTTATCCTGATTCTTTATGTGTGTGGTGAAGTGAGTATACACACTCATAGACGCATTGGAAAATTATTAGAGATACATTTTCTAAATTTAGATAAAGCTGGTAGTAGGTATTCGATTCAAGGATATTTTATTTTATCTAAAATCGTTATGCATCAAAAAAGGATGCGAATTAAAATTTAATGAATTCAAAGGATAACGTTGAGTTTACATCTTTTTTCGATTCACGTTTCATAATAATTTATAAAATAAAATATCAAACAGAAAGCGATTGATTATATACAAATGATAATTAAGTTTTTTTTTTTTTGTTAATGAAAAATTCATATATATCATCATATGCCTATACTTGTTTTGCAATTATTGTGGTAAAATTAAGCATTTTGCATGCCACATTTCATTGAATTTTAAACTTTTCAAAGAATTTCAATTGAGGTATTTAGAAGTGGCGATAAAATTTAATAATAAATTCTGACCTTTGAAATGGAAATAATATTATATTTTGTGTATAGTGAAGGTATGTATGCTTTGAGTGGCATATAATGAGTTAATGTTGTTTTTAATTAAAATTTTTGTTTTAACATTTAAGTTTATTTATTAATTTTTTTTTCTGTTGATAAAATTCACGTGTGGGATTAAATATTTGAAAATCATTTTAATTCAATTATCTGTTAAAAAAGATGTTTGTTTAATTTTTGGATACGGTAAAGTGGGCTCTGGACCTTTGGCACCTCATATGAGGGAAATTTGATAAAAAAAATGCCATTTAATTGGTCAGAAAAGGTCAACTGCAACTGGTCCCAGAAATTGGTCAGCCCTAGATAACTTGTAACCGTGAAAAGGCCTTTCAAATAGCATACTTTTTTTTTGTGACCTTGAAACGAAAAAAAAATCTATGGCTGACCAATTACTGAAAATAGTTGACCTTTTATCACGATCTAGAAATCTTTCGGATGGTATACATTTTTTGCAAATTTCCCATAAATGAGGTGCCAAAAATCGCACGTGACCTTGAGCAACCTTGAGAAAGTTTAAACCTTGATTACAAGTTATCTAGGGCTGACCACTTTCTGGGACCAGTTGACCTTTTCTGACCAATTATTGACCAATTAGATGGCATTTTTTTTTATCAAATTTCATTCATATGAGGTATTAAAGGTCCAGAGCCGGTAAATTGGTTGACAATAAAATAAACCATAAATGAAAAAGGTATAGGAAGCACTACAGCTTTCAGGTAATAACGGCAAAATATCTAAGTTTTATACATAAACTTAACTGAATGATACATTTCTTGTCCTTCCGATTGCAATCTTCTTCAACTAGATTTAAACAGATGTTCTACCTTCGTGCCAGAAGAATTTTCTGGAACTTAACGCCAGCAAGCGGAAGCTATAACGTACTCCCATTAACTCTTTCCTCCATACTTTATTAACAATGAGGCAGTTACCGTAGTTGGCTCATTATGTGATATAAGAGTTCTTTTAGGATAAAGAACTTATGGCTGATTTATGGCTGGTTTACAATGCCGCGTTGGGCGTTGCGTTGAAAGATTTGCCTGTCAACGCAAAAGTTCAGGCATCATAGGAATATCTGTTTAGTGTTTACAATGACGCGTTGAGCATTATGTTACGATTTTGCATCCATTAGTAGGTACACAAACCAACGTAACGTAAGCGGCTGCAACGCGAAAGTAGAGATTATTCAACTTTTGCGTGCGTTTTGAAATTTCGATTTCAATTTAGGTATGTGGCCATCTTGTGTTGAAAAAAGTTTGAATTTTTTTGCTCGATTTATCTTGACGCGGCCGTAGCGCTTGTTAAATGTAACGTACGCATCGCGAACGCGAACGCGTCATTGTAAATCAGCCATTACAATGCCGCGTTGGGCGTTGCGTTGAAAGATTTGCCTGTCAACACGCAAAAGTTCAGACATAGGAATATCTGTTTAGTGTTTACAATGACGCGTTGGGCATTATGTTACGATTTTGCATCCATTAGTAGGTACACAAACCAACGTAACGTAAGCGGCTGCAACGCGAAAGTAGAGATTATTCAACTTTTGCGTGCGTTTTGAAATTTCGATTTCAATTTAGGTATGTGGCCATCTTGTGTTGAAAAAAGTTTGAATTTTTTTGCTCGATTTATCTTGACGCGGCCGTAGCGCTTGTTAAATGTAACGTACGCATCGCGAACGCGAACGCGTCATTGTAAATCAGCCATTACAATGCCGCGTTGGGCGTTGCGTTGAAAGATTTGCCTGTCAACACGCAAAAGTTCAGACATAGGAATATCTGTTTAGTGTTTACAATGACGCGTTGGGCATTATGTTACGATTTTGCATCCATTAGTAGGTACACAAACCAACGTAACGTAAGCGGCTGCAACGCGAAAGTAGAGATTATTCAACTTTTGCGTGCGTTTTGACATTTCGATTTCAATTTAGGTATGTGGCCATCTTGTGTTGAAAAAAGTTTGAATTTTTTTGCTCGATTTAATGGCTGATTTACAATGACGCGTTCGAGTTCGCGATGCGTACGTTACATTTAACAAGCGCTACGGCAGCGTCAAGATAAATCGAGCAAAAAAATTCAAACTTTTTTCAACACAAGATGGCCACATACCTAAATTGAAATCAAAATGTCAAAACGCACGCAAAAGTTGAATAATTTCTACTTTCGCGTTGCAGCCGCTTACGTTACGTTGGTTTGTGTACCTACTAATGGATGCAAAATCGTAATATAATGCTCAACGCGTCATTGTAAACACTAAACAGATATTCCTATGCCTGAACTTTTGCGTTGACAGGCAAATCTTTCAACGCAACGCCCAACGCGGCATTGTAAATCAGCCATTATTCTTAGACCTCACATCACCATATCTATTAAAAGAGCTAACTTGGCACCTAGTTTCGTTACGTTGAGCGCTTGTCAAAAGAATGTTCAGATCCCTACGTAACAATGTTTCTTTACCTCACATTTGTTAGGCCCCTTCTTGAATATACCAGCCAGGTATGGTCACCCTTTTATGTTACATCCCAAGGGGCACGCTAAGTTTTTGATAAGTTGTGGTGACTTCTGAGTAACATAGTGACGGTCGCATTTGTTAAAAAAGAACTAGTCACAGGAACACCACTGTAACCAAAAAAGCGCAGGGGTGGTCCTATTGTGCAACTAAATTCAAGTTACTTTGTAGTTACACGTAACACTTGTGTAATCAATGTAAATCGTTCAAAATAAGTTTCTTTATACTGGATTGCAACGAGTTTGAAAGGTTTCAGTCAAGTTCTTATTGACTTAATAGCAACAGATCAATTTGTCTTAGGGGAGTTTATGAACACTAAACTGAAACCTACATAAACTACATAACTAGTTTCAAATAAATATTTTTCAGTTTCAGAAATGTATTTCTTATTTAAATATGTAACTAAAAATGCAGTCAGACATTTGTGATGTGACAACTGTTTTTTTTTTCCTCTTTTATCAATTAATTGAAATAGGTTATATTAAATAATTAATTTTCAAGGTTGTAAGCATTTAATTTTCACTACGCTCGCAGTTGAATCAACTAATATTCATTGCTACCCCCTTCAAAACTTGCGCGCTCGTAAAATTGATTGAATTTAAAGTTTTTTTGTTAAAAAATTAGTGCCCTTCTATTTTTTAAAAGATTTTTTTTGTGGAAAAATCATGGTTTAAATATATTAAATTAAAAAAACAATTATAAACACCTAATTTCTTGTTTTTTTTTTTAAGACAGAAACATTTATTTCAGAAAAAAATATGGCTGATAGAAAGTATCCTTTCTATAACCCCATAGCAACTGATCTTTTAATTCAGTTCAGGGTCGGATTTAGTGGAATGGTTCACATGAGTGAAGTTCAGGATACTGATGTCAATGACGACAGCAGATAATATCATTATTAATTAATTTTTGACACGAAATAATCATTTTTGTTCCAGGACTAATGATTGTGAATAGTGTAAATTTAAGCCTAATTAGCCATGTTTTTAAGCGCATTTATATCTTCGCTTGTAAAAAGCGAAGATAAAAATGCACTTAAAAGAAAGGCTTTTATCTGCTGGGGTGCCCAAAGGAAGCAAGATAAAAAATTATTGAGATGCTTCCGTCATTTTGCCGAGATATATGAAAGTGTACAGAAATTTAAAATCGTTAAATTAGTGAAAAACCTTACTAAACTAATTAAAAGGGAGAAATTAATGTAAATATAGTGAATAGGTATATTACATGCAATACTTTATTTGAAAAATATATATAAAAGAACATGCAATGCTGCATTAAATCCTGTAAACACGCCTATAATACGGTGTACAAATTTTTCATTTCACAGGTAAGTTTTGTTTCATATTTTTCATAAAGTTATGCGACGTGATGGTTTTTAGGTAAATAAATTATCGTAGAATACTTTTAAACTATTGAACACTTCTTGGCGAAGATACAAAACCGACAAAATAGAAAGGGGCAACAGCAGAAAGACATCTAAAAATATTTTATCTAAAACGTTGAAAAAACTTTGCATTATGGTTGCTAAATGGATTTGAACGCCTTGCCATCACCAACAAAAACAAATTCGTCCCTGTGCAAAAATTTTTCATCAATCTCTATTTGTTTTTTTTTTTCCTTACAGCCTCACTCACCCTCGTTCTTTTTCTTTGCCTACAATGATCCTAATGAAACTGTGAAGAAACTAACATAAAGTTTAGTTCTAAAGAAGTTTCAGAAACTTCTTTGAAACATTTACGAACACAACATTAATAGAGCGTTCTTTTTCTTAACAAATCTTAGCTATTTTTAATTTGTCATACAAAAAACCTGTTGTTCACTTAAAATATTTTTTCTTTGTTATTAAGAGTTGTGTATCTGCATTATTTGTATCGTTGCAAATGATTCGCTATGATTTCGAGTTGGTTTAGGAAAAAGTTAAGTACTCAAATATTCATACAATTAGTACTTAAATATTCATATAATTAACAAATCAAATTCCCCTTATCAATATTTTTGTAAGAAATTGAATCATTAAGCCTACTAATACCTCTCTTTTTCATTTAAGGAGGGGCAAAATTCCCATTATAATAACATTTGTCCCAAGTCGGACTATTTATGGATAAAAAATATAAATTTTAATAAAAAATATAAAAAATGAAAATCGACATAGAAAATACTAAATTGAAAATAACTACATACATAAATAAAAATTCCAAATAAATTCCGAATCCAATAAAACAAAACAATAAAATTTTGGAATAAATGAACAATGAACGTTAACAAAAGTTCGATTTAATGAAGAAAAAGAACGCACCTCCTTTGAAACAACATGCTTTCCCTCAGTGACTGTTCAATAACAACGAAAGTGACAGACACAGTTGTCATACTAGAGTTGCATACAAGTCCTTCAATAACTCCAGAAATCGAAAACAGTTTTGTGACCGTCTGCATGTATTTCTTGTTGCATTTAGGTTTGTTTCTGCCATTTTGTTTTCAAGCCAAACAAACAAATATTTTTTTAACATGAACCTACATTAGGGTGTCATCAATTTTCCAAAATAATGTATTAAAGGTTAAATAAAATTTAGTGACCAAAAAAAATTTGACCAAACAAATTATTTCTCATCATTGAATTAAAAGTCATAATATTATTAATTAAATAATTAAAAGTCATAATATTTTATATAAAATTATTGTTTATAAGTTTTTGAGTGGGGGCTTTTAAAGGATTAAAGAACAAATAGAAACAAACAAAAATGAATAGCTGCAGTAATTACAAAAATAAAATGTGAAAACAGCAATACCTATACAAATATAAATTTGTAAGGGTTATTGACAAATCGGACACAAATTTTTGGTAAAATATTTTTTTAGGACATTCATATTTTACTAAGGAGATTTCTGTCATTAAAAAAATATGTTGGGAAATAGACACCCTAATATATGGTAGTTATTTTTGAAGAATCTGACAGCAAGTTACAATGTAGTTGCATTTAGGATTTTATTTAATATTTCTGTCACTTTTTCACTTTGTTACAAAAGTGTTGTATATTAGTTTTACTGAATCATAATGATTAGACACTTTAGAGTTACTTTGAAGTAGCAAAAGATCAAAGTCGCAAAACAGTTTCGATTTTGTTTTTGAGAACGGCTAATTAAAATTAGGTTACATTGAAACACAATGGATAACTACTCAGTTACTATTAAGCCACGCCTATTCATTTTTAGTCCCACTAAATAAGAACAGTGACCTGAATATAACAAAGTTGGAACTCAAATAATTTAAAATACAATGAGAGCACTCAACAACTCTACAAAAACTTCCGAGTTATTCTTGTGAAACCAGATTTTTGAATTTCTTGTTGCAAAATTCAAATCTGTGCCCCTTGGGATACTCACTTCCTTCGTATCGAAGCTGTTCAACGAAGATTCTTTCGTTTTGTAGCCATTCAGCAGCTTTAAGCCGGTAATATTAGTTGATACCAAAAAATTGTATTACTAATACCCTAGTAATCTTAGATTCATGTCACTCTTTGATGTCAACTTTCACCGCACTAATTATGGAAGTAATGAGCCCATGACAGGCATGCACACATATTTTATACCCTCAATCACCCGTATAATACAATGAACGAGCATTGCATACCACCGAGGTTCCCATATAAAGTACAAAAGAGGATACATATTTGCCGCCTGCTACGACGTCAGCAACAAGAGGAAACCAACTGGCAGTTGGTTATGTCAGCAAATGAAGTTCATTCGCGTTTTTACAGTCCACAGTTGGTTATGCCAGCAAAGTTGACTAGTATGGGTGGGAAATCCACCAGAAATCAGATTCTTCTTGCATTAGAAAAATCTCGCTTTTATTAGTAAAACTAAAAAAGAGGTACGCTGCTGGCTACTCTTGTATACCAGTTAGAAGCTTCACCACATTTTGGCTTACGCCGTGAAAAATCCCCCCTCTCCCGTCCGCCTCATAAGCTTCGTTCTGCCGCCACTTTTAAGACTAGGAAATTCGTCCCAATCTACGTTGTCCTTAGCTACGGTCAGACTAGTGGATCCGTCTCCCCACTTCTCCGCCGAAAATAAATTTCGTTCTGCCGCCGCCGCTTTAAGACTGGGGAGCACGTCCCAACCTACATTGTCTTGAGCTACTACGGTCAGACTAGTGGACCCGTCCCCCCACTTCTCCGCCAAAAATAAAATTCGTTCTGCCACCACTTTTAAGACTAGGGAGTACGTCCCAACCTACGTTGTCTTAAGCAACCACCCGAATTGGCGGGCCCGCTTTATCAGTAGATTATATGAAATAAAGTGCTATTTATTTTAAGTCAAGATTATATTTGTAAAGTATATGAAATACCTTGTTAGCATATAGTTAAGCATTACGACTTGTGTAAATATATGAAATACGCATAAGTAACATTGAGAGACATTATAATAAAAATTACATGGAGTTCCAAACTTTTTACACACCTAGTCTTACTGCTTTCTACGGTTATACCCTGGACCCCGCTGACCTACCTCAGCTGGAAACAAAAAAACCATCACAATAGGCCTGCGTAGTCTTAGGACAGTAGTACCTCCGTGGCTTGATGGTTAGTGCAGTCTTAGGACAGTAGTACCCCGTGGCATGATGGTTAGTAGTGCGAAGGACTAACATGCCAAAGGTGTGGGTTCGATTCCCAGCCGTTCCACCTAAAAACAGAAATGTTTTATCCAAGGTAATGCCTCTTGCGAGGAACTAACAAATCCTCCATGAGTAACTTGTCATGAAAAAGTGTTTCTCATTAAGCCGTTCGGGCTCGGAAAAAAACTGTATGTCCTCCTCCATTCCCGCCAACAACACGCACAAAGGAATGATCTAGAGTGGGAAGTCCCTGGACCCTGGCTCTCGATGAGCTGTTGCGCCACCCAATTTATTTATTATTTATTTTGTACAGGAAAGTCCACCATCGAACAAAATATTCGCACTACTGCATATCTTGAAAGACTCAAAATATTATAAATCGATATCCACCATCTTTTCATCGATTTCAAGGCCACACGTATAGCGGCATCAATAGAAGCGAGCTATATAGAGAAATGTCTAATTTTGGGATCCCTCCCAAACTCGTCCGTTTGTGTAGGATGACGATGGAGAACAAGGCAACTGCTCCATAAACGTCAGCAAAAGCCTCATCGACACCTTTGATGTCAAAAAAGCTTTTAGGTAAAGCGACGCACTGTCATGCGATGTCATAAACATCGTTCTTGAAAGAATAATGAAAAACTCTCATGTCAACACTAGAGACACAATCTTTCAAAATTCCGTCCAGGTTCTCGCTTACGCAGATAATATTGACATAATCAGACAAGAAAAGCGTTCATATCGGTGGTGCTTTCGTGAGTATTGAGAAGGAAGCCAAAGCCAAGAAGATGGGTTTAACGGTGAATGAAGGCAAGACCAAGTATATGCTGTCAACAAGGAAGGACACTCATTACGGACAGATATAATATTGAGGTAATCAGAGACTTTGTCTACCTAGGTTTATAGCGATCAAATCAGTGAACGATACCAGTGCTGAGATCAAATGAAGAATTACTCTTGCAGTTAGCTTCTTTTTTGGTCTAAGATTGAGAAACAATTGAGAAGCAAACCCTCTCTCGAGCAACTAAGGTGTCCCTATGCTTTTAAGACACTTAGGACCAGTTTTTCAGTGCGATATCATCCTAGTCTCGGGGTTAAATATGAGTTAACTCCATAAACGTGTTTTTCAGTCAATTGAAATCCTAAGTAAACTCGTCTTATTTGGTGAGTTAATAGTCCAGTCATATAAGCCTTAAAATCATCCAAATTACGGAATAAATGGCGGAAAGCTGAATTTTGGTATATAGCCTCCTCATGGTATTCTAAGGAAACTGTAAAAAGTCCCCATCGATATGAGCGCCGCTAACAATTTTACAGGGGGTCAAAGACCCCCCCAAACGGTTTTTAAGGAATATCTCCCGAATGGTAACTCTTACAGAAAAAATTTCAAAGACAAGGTTGTAGCTTAGAAAAATTCCGACAAAAAATGTTAAGTACCTTTTTTTCGTAAGAGTAACCGTTTTCGAGATAGTTCAATCGGTAGAGTTACAGATTTTATGTTTCTGTATAAAATGTACTCTTTTACACCACCTTTGAGGTAGAGTGGCAGGTGAGTTTTTCTTGCGTTGTATCCCCTTGGAAAACTAGAAAACAGTTCAAAAAAATATACACAGGTTTTTATATAATGTTTTTGGGAAAGTTCCCCATCGATTCGGGCTCCAGCACATTAATCATACAGGGTCGAAGGTCACGAAACATGGTATTTCGTTTATACAGGTTGATTCGTATAAAATGTGACATAAGGCTAGAGTTCTAAGCTACAACATTGTCTTTGACATTTTTTCTGTAAGAATTACCATTCATGAGATATTGCTTAAAAACCGTTTGGGGGGACCTTTGACCCCCCGTAAAATTGTTAGCGGCGCTCATATCGATGGGGACTTTTTACAGTTTTTTAAGAATGCCATGAGGAGACTATATACCAAAATTCAGCTTTCCGCCATTTTTTCCGAAGCAAAATGCTTAAATGACTGGACTATAACTCAGGGACCAAATTTAGGGCCTTTTCAGCTGTGGCGCCATCTCGATTTCGATAAGAAAAGTTATTGTCAGTGCAATTTCGTTGTGGAGCCATCTCTATTCCGGTGATATCCATAGTGTCACACATCGTTGGCCCTAGATTTTTGACAACTGAAAGATAAAGTTATTCCTCAACTGAAAAACTGCTCCTGAGCTAAGTCGGGTTTCATTTATTTTCAGGATTAGCTAACTCTGATTTAACTCAGAGCTAACCTTGAGCTGAAAAACTAGCCCTTAAGGCACAATAGGAAACTAACTGGCAATAGTATTTTTCAAAGACCATAAAGTCAAGTGGGAGTTTAGCATTAAACTCCCTTTGACCCTGTGTCGATTGTGTGTTTTCACTACAGAATGACGACAGTTCGGTGGTGAAATTGAGGGTTTAGTCAAGAAGAAAATATTTCATTCCATTTTGTTCATTTTAGCTTGTGCGTTCAACAGAAATGTTTCTTACGAATTCCTTCTAAATAATGTTGTAGCTGGACTAGATTGGAAGCAGAAATGCACATATTGTCCCCAAAATCAAATGTTCCAAATGTTCGCAAATATTCCAATAGCATCCCAGAGGTACTTCAAGGGAATACACGACATTAATTTATCACAACGTTGTGAAAACACACAATCTAATGAATGGCCTTTTCGATCGGGGACAGAATGACAGTTCTTGTTCTGAAAAGAAGAGAAAATTGTTCTGGATTTGATTTCAGAATCGAAATGAGAAGCGTTCACATTCACCGAATCGGTGTGCCAGATTGCCAATCGAAAATGCCATAAACAGAGGGTCTTTGCAAATTTCTTTTTCGTTTGGGTCTTAGAATTATTCCATTCCTATCAAATATGGAAAATTGGGATGGAGTGAAAAAGGAATAACTCCAAAAACTTCCAAATGAAAAACGACAAAAATCTTACCTGAAGCTGCAATTCATCTCGACTTAATTTTAGTAAGATTAAGTTTTTGACAAAGAATAAATTCAATGACATAGCAGCTACTGAGCTTGTGTTCATAATTTAATATAAATTCAAAATTCATACCCAACCCGTGCATATTTTATCCTTAATAACTTTACAACATTGCAAAAAATAATTTTATTATTAAAAAAAAAAAATTAACTTTGTGATATAAATTCTCAAGTAACATCTTTGTTTTCTTTTTTTTTTTTTTTTTCATCATAAAAGTCACAATGAAATTAAATGCCAATCTTTAAATGTCAAACCTTTTATGTTTTCTTTATAAACTTTTATTTTGAAAAGTGAACCAAGAACTTTTTTTTTATTGTGATATTTTATCTTTACAAAAATAACATATTGCTTTGGAAGTCAAACATTCCATTATTATTATCTCCTCATAAATGGTTGATTATATTGTTCCAACTTTTAAGATACATACCCACCTTTCTGTGAAAAAATATAACAAAATCAAATTGCTAGGATCTTTGAAAGGAAGAAACAAAATAATGTATCACAAAAGTTTGTTGTTGGTGAAATTCTTTTGTTTATAAAAACTTTATTACATTCTCGTAAAAAGTTTAGATGCCAACAGAAAAAAAATTGTTTAGGTAGAATTTTCACGCACATTCTTCGCAAATTAAATATAAATTCAGAAATTTAAGTTACAAGAAGTGAAACGATGAAGCAAATGTTCTAATAAAACGTAGCATTTATGCTCTTATAGGTTCCTGACCATACAATGTGATATTATGATATTTTATAAAGTTAATTATAAAGAATAAAGTTTTCTTGGAAAAAGCTTGTCTTTTGCAGCTATTACTCGGAATGCTTTTGGCAATCTTTTTAATTAAATTGAATTTTGAAAATAACAGGAATCAAAAACTAATTTAGGTAAATTATCCGGGGTAGATCAGAAACTAATCACAAAAAATGTCCTTTCGGCAATAATAAATAAATATGCGCTTAAATTTCAAGTTATTCTTTCAGTGCTTTTGTCACAGATTGAGGGCAGTTTTTTTTTTGTCAAAAGAGACTTAAAATATGAACCCAAACCGAAGATGTCACATTGTTGACATCCTGATCCTCAAACCTCAAATACATTAGAATTGTTGAGGATACAGAACAAATACACAACCTTCGGCGTCAAGTCGTCGTCTCTGCTATTTGTCTTGAATCCAATTTAAAATGAAATATTTCCTTTCAAATGATATATCCATAGGTATGTAGGTATATGTTCCATCTACTTTTTTATTTGCTGGGCTTAATATCACAGCAGAATTCATGATATCAATTGCCAAAAGCAATTAAGTTGTGATAGGAGGAGCTGTTGACATTTTTTTTTTCCTGAACGAGATATACATTTTTAACGACCTGAATATTCTTCTATGACAAAGTATATGACAACCATTTTTCACTGACGATGACATTTAATACAAAAACCACCAAACTATTTTTGTAATTATCACTTTTGCTTGTGAGGTTATTCTTATTTTGTGGCTATCTGAGGGTATATAACAATTTCACTTTCACTGATGCCACACCATCCATTAAGTTTAATCTTTCGAGTCAACCCTCAAGGTCTTCAGCGGCGGCGGCAGCCACAATACCCAAACGCGCCAGCCGTCTTTTGCAAGAAAATTCATTGCGGACGTTTTTGGACTTTCAATGTTTCCTCGCTACTTTTATTTTCTTTTACAAAATAATGGCTTTTGACGATGAGCTTTATATTTAAGTAGGTATAACTCAAAATGTAGGTACGAATGCTTTTATTGTCTCTTAATTAGGATCATTTTCAGAGAAAACAAAAATATAAGATAAGATGTTGGTCTAAGATATAATTTTAGGAAGAATTTTGTGTAAAGAATTTTTTGTTGTGAATGTCTTCAAATAAATAAAATCTATTGAATTCAAGAAAACACCTTTGCTGACTTTATAAAATTCCTGGAAATATAGATTAAATTTTTATCGATAAAAATTTGGGTTCTTAAAAGTTATAACGAAGGACCTTGGGGTTAATTTTGCTTGAAATGAAAAAAGAAGACAATTTTCCTTCGAAACATTTTTAACTTTCTAGAACGAAAAAGGTGTACTATTATTATTAGACTGTTTCCTGTTTCAAAAAAAAAGTTTCCTTGCAAACAGGTTCAAAAGTTTCAGTTGAGTGAAAAAATACGTCTGCGAAAATTTGAGCTCGTAAAATTCAACCCTCTCAGTCGTTGGCTTTTCACTTTTGTGGCTATAGGTTGGTGTCTTTGTACAGCCCGTATTTACAGTTCGTTGTTATGCTTACTTACTTACTTAAGGTGACGCTACAGTCCGGGGTGGACCAGGGCCTCAACCAACAAGCTTCTTCCAGTCGGCTCGGTTTCTAGCTCGCTGTCTCCAGTTTCGCACGCCAAGTTGATTGAGGTCTTCTTCCACTTGCGTGCGCCACCTTTTACGCTGTCCACCTCTACTGCGCTGTCCCACGGGGTTGGATTCAAAGACTTTCCGGGCCGGAGCATTGGTGTCCATTCGCTCTAGGTGACCCAGCCATCTCAGTCGTTGGCTTTTCACTTTTGTGGCTAGGTCGGTGACGCTGTACAGCCCGTACAGTTCGTTGTTGTATCTTCTTCTCCATTCCCCATCTATGCAGACGGGACCAAAAATCACACGGAGAATTTTCCTCTCAAAACAGCCTTACGAAAGCATCATGCTGACATCTCGCTTTGTTCTTCCAATTATGTCAAGGTCGTCAGCGGAAGCGAGTAATTGAACGGACTTTTAAAATATTGTGCCTCTAGTGTTGACGTGAGAGTTTTGCACAGTTATATCAAGAACGATGTTAAAGAAGTCGCATGACAGCGCGTCGCCTTGGCTTAAACCTTTTTTGACATCAAAGGTGTCGTTGAGGTCTTTGCTGACCTTGATGGAGCAGCGCGCATTATACATCATCACCCTGCACAAACGAACGTGTTTTACAGGGATGCCAAAACTAGACATTGCTCTATATAGCTCGTCTCTATAGATGCTGTCATACGCGGCCTTGAAATCGATGAAAAGGTGGTGGTTATCGATTTAAAACTCCTGGGTTTTTTCCAAGATCTTCCGTAGTGCGAATATTTGGTCGATGGTAGACTTCCCTGGCCGAAAGCCACACTGATACGGTTGTTGAAGAATGGCTTCATGCGTTCACAAAGTACGGCAGGCGATATTAAGAAGACTGATGCCTCTGTAGTTGGTGGCAGTCCAGAGGATCGCCTTTCTTGAAGATCGGGCAAACAATGCTGAGGTTCTTTTCATCGGGCATGCTTTCCTTCGACCATATCTTACAGATGAGCTGGTGCATATTCCTAACCAATTCATTGCCAGCCGCTTTAAATAGCTCAGCCGCAAGGCCATCAGCTCCAGCAGCTTTATTGGACTTAAGTTTAGATATAGCTATCTTCACTTCATCGAGATCTGGTGTATGGAATTGTTGAATGGTGCGATCTACATGGCAGCAAGATTCAATTTGTCATCGCCATCTTACAATTAGCAGAAATAATTTGTCTTTACGTTCAGCACCGATTGCGATTCTACCTCTGATCCTCTTTTGGCTTCGGTTTGAACTTTTTAACCTTGGGACGTTCTTTATACCTTTTGGTAACACTTTTGACCTTCATTCCTACTATGGCAATCCTTAATTTCCTTCTGAGAGCTTCTCATGCTCTATATTTTTTTTTTCTGAGAAGCTGGTGCTCATCTCTCCACTTCTGCTCTTAGAGCTCGCGAGTAGCTCTGGTCCTTCTCTACAGTGCTGCTTGTATATCTGTTGTTTGGCAGCATGTTCGTCAAACCAGAAGCTTCACTGTGGTAGCCGTGTGAGGCCCAGCCCCTCAGAGGCGGAATTTCTGACGGCTTCCTAGCAATTCTTCTACAGGTTCTTGATGCTTGAAGCTGATGGCATTGGGCTTTTTAAGAGGGCGCGGCGTGAGGGACTCGATCGGAAAAGTACGGACTGCTACTGAAGCCGTCTGACCGACGCATGCCGATGTCGAATTTCCTCACAGTATTTTCCTGTTTTAGTTTTAGTTTGGATATCCGTGGCATTACCTTGACTTCAACGAGATTGTGGTTCGAGTCAACGTTGGCTTCTTGGAACGTTCGTTCATCCTTGATACTGGAGGAATGAGTCTTACGTCGGTCGCAATGTAGTCAATCTGGTTGGTGGTGGATTGACCAGCTACTCACCATGTCCCCTTGTGTACTTCGAGATGTGGGAACTACGTACTCGATTAAATTGAGTCCGTTATCGGAGTTGGTGTCGTGCAGGCTATATCTTCCGATTGTACCACCAAAGACGTCTCTTTTGCATAAAAATATTACTGAATCCAAATTTAATGTCAGGACATATGCATTGCTCATATGCTCAATTTTACGAATGAAATGTTTGCGAAATTTCAAAATTTCTTTTAAAAAAAGTTGTCTGCATTTGTGCTCAAAAAATGCTACTAAGAACCAAAAAGAAAAAAACAAAAATTCGCATAATTGCATTTATTATGGCCAAAACTAAACTTTTTCGATTTTCAAAAAACAAAAAGTTGTGCTGTATTGTGCTCAACTTGTGGTGCCTCATTTCATTTCATTTGCAAATTTGCAATTTTTTTAAAAATATTTATATTACAGTACAACTTTTTTTTCAAAAATCAAAAATTGCGATGCTAACTTCACGCTTCGCAAAACTGATTTGTGGTCGTAAAAGTTACAAATATGCGATTTTTTTAATCTCTTCTGAATATGGTAACACAAACTGAGTGCAAAATAGCACATGTTAGTTTTTAAGAAAAATGTTAACCTTAAAAAAGAAAAATTATAAATTCAATTTTGGCATAAAAGTTACAAATATGTGAATTTTTTATTATCTCTTTACAATATGGCTGCACAAATTGGGCACAAAACAGCACTTTCACTTTTTAGTAATTACGAGATTTCGCAAAAATTTCATTCGTAAAATTTGCAAATTTGCGATTTTTTTTAATATTTACGGCACAATTCAGCACAATGCAGCACAAATTTTTTTTGGAAACCGAAAATGGCGGTGCTAACTTCACGCTACAACCCTTCGCAAAGTTTAGTTTTGGCCATAATAGATGCAATTATGCGAATTTTTGTTTTTTTCTTTTTAGCATTTTTTGAACACAAATGCAGCACAACTTTTTTTTAAGAAATTTTGAAATTTCGCAAAAATTTCATTCGTAAAATTTGAAAATTTGCGAATTTTTCAAAAATGTTTACGGCCAGCACAAGTTAAGCTTTTTTTTTGAAAATCGAAAATGGTTGTGCTAACTTCACGCACATACATTTAACACTTTCTGGTGGAACTAACTAGCAAAATTGCATGGCATTTGATGAACGAGGAATTCACACGAGATCCATGAAACACCATTGCCAAAAAGTGACTGTTTGGGCTAGCTGGATTGAAACTTGATTAAAACCCAATTGAAACCGTATTTAAATCAGATTTGAACCGGATTGAAACTCGATCGAAACCGGATTAAAACTGGATTGAAACCCAATCGAATCCAGATTGAAATCAGATGGAAACTAGATCAAAATCAGATTGAATCCGGATTGAAACTGGATTGAAGCTTTATTGAGTCTGGATTGAAACTGGATTGAAAAAGGATTGCAACAAGATTGAAACGAGATTGTAACCAGATTGAAAGAAGATTGAAACTGAATTGAAACCAGATTGAAACTGGATTGAAACCAATGTTCAGTTACGTTCTGTAACTGTCGCATCGATATACATAATTGGTTGAGAAACGATAAAAATTGAAACAAAATACATGAATTTCGTTCCATTTTTCAATGTTTCTTGACTGATTTTTTCTATGGGAAAGTTATAGAACGTGGGCACAGATTGAAATTGGATTAGAACCAATCTGGAATATGATTGAAATCGGATTGAAATTGGAATGAAACCGGATTGAAATCAAATCCTATGTATCAGAGATTGATCGATGAAAGATCAGAAATGCATGGGCGACGGATTGGACTATGGAGATGGATCGGAGAAGGATCAGTTAAGTGAAATCACAGAGATGGCTTTGAGAAAAGTTAGCAACTGGGCTACGAGTTGTGGTCTAGGAGTCAACCAGATCAAAACTGAACTGATGCTTTTAACTACTAAAACTAAGAAACAACCCTTCACTCCCCCCCCCCCCCTCGACTTAACGGCCAAACACTCTCACTATCAACCAGTGCAAAATATCTGGGTGTCATCCTAGACCCTAAGTTAAACTGGAAAATAAACATCGAAGAAAGGCCTGCATAGCTTTCTATGCCTGTAGTAAAACCTTTGGTAAAAAGTGGGGCCTTCAATCAAAGATGATCTTATGGACGTATACTGCAGTGGTACGGCCGATTCTAACATATGGCTCGATTGTCTGGTGGCCCGCACTAAACAAGGCACATAACATCGAAAAACTCAAAAAGGTTCAAGGAACAGCTAGTGTTGGTACCACAGGGGCTCTTTGATCTTGCCCAACGGATGCCTTAAGCGTTTTTCTGCACCTTCTACCACTTGATCTACACATAAAATATCTAGTATCTTGCAGTGCCTTAAGACTTAAAGAATCAAATTCTTGGTTTGCTAAACCTTATGGTCACAGCAATATCACAAATTTGATTCCCACTGATATATTTTCGACTCCCACTGACTACCGCGCTCCTACAATGAGCCTCAGTAAAGATTTTAAAGTCTTATTCCCATCTAGAGGGGACTGGGATGATGACGCATGCCACGCCGTGACGAGAGACTTCGACACAAATATGTATACTGATGGTTCAAAGATGGAGTGCGGTGTTGGCTCAGGAGTCTTCTCTGAGTCTCTCAACATCTCTAGGTCATTTCGGCTACCGAATTTTGCTAATGTATTTCAAGCTGAAATACTGGCAATCAGGGAGGCATGCATGCAAGATACTTAAAGCAGATCCAAAACAAAATCGTAATACAGCCATCCTTACAGACAGTCAGGTGGCTGTTAAAGCCATTGATTCGGCTACATCATCCTCTAAATTGGTCCAATAATGCCGAGATGAGCTCGCAAGTCTAAACATTAACCTCAAGGTCACTCTTATCTGGGTTCCTGGTCACAGTGGCATTGAGGGAAATGAACGGGCAGATGAACTAGCCAGGCAAGGATCAGCCATTCACATCTCACTTGCGAAAAGAGTCTACATTCCCCTTGGAGTTGTGAAGGGCAATATATTGTCAATATTCCTTAGGGAATCCAATCGTAGGTGGAGCAGTTTAACCAACTGCAAAATATCCAGAACGATGGCCCGCCTTTAATAAATCCCGAACAATTGATCTCATATGTAGACCCAGGCGGGACATAGCCATGGTCGTAGCAACCTGCACTGGATACTGGCCAATTGGAGAACATGCGGCGAGGCTGGGTATTCCTTACAATACTCAGTGCCGCAGCTGTGGAGACCAGCAAGAAAAGGAAACAGTCATTCATTTTCTCTGTAAATGTCCAGCTCTAGCCAGAATGAGAGCACAATCATTTGGAATGGCTTTTTTTGACGACCTAAACGAACTTTCCGAAATGAAGATCAAAGACTTGATCTCTTTTCTTAACGCCACGAAATGGATCTGAGACAAAAATCGGAACGAAGTTTATAGTTAAAAACTCGGGTTTAAGCTTCTTATAAAGTATCCCAACTATAACTGTGGTTAAATGCCACGCTATTAGTACCTACTTATATCTGCTTATATCTTTTTTAATTCTCTATAAATGTATAATTCAAAAACACAATTCTATAGAACTAGAAAATAACGTGTATCTCATTAGAACACTAAAATAATAGTTCTGTTTTTAAAGACCTATAAACAAAAACAACATAAAATTGAAAATAATTTCAAATAATATTAAAGTTCGAAAGAAATTACTTGCAAAAAAAAACACACACACACACAAAATGTATGTATGGCTCCTGCTGTCGAATAACGTGCCTTTAACTCAAATATATTGTGTTTTCTTGTCAATTTTGAGATCATTGATCCATGAAGAGAATAAACAAAAAAACAAAATTAAAAACAAACAACCCCTCAAAAATAATTGAAAAAAAAAAGAAAAATATATCAAGCTATGGGTAAGGTGTATACAAAAAATACATTTCTATTTCTAAAAGAATTGTTATTATTAAAACCAAAGAAAGAATACAAAATGCTTAATGAAGCAATCAAATTTTATTGATTCCCTGGGCAAAATGATTTCACAAAGACAACAATAATAATAAAATCAACAGAGTATTGTTTTCGCCTCCACATTTATATTAATTTTGTGTTTATAAAAAAAATTATTATTTCAACGTGCGTCGACGTCGTCGTCGTCCATTTGGTTAATTTTTTTATTGTATTGTGGGGATGATGAATTAATAAAATAAAATTAGAACAATTTCGTCTATGTATAATTGAAAGAGCTTAGGGAAACCGCCTCTGTAATGCGGTTACCGTTATTATGACTTGTTGGCTGGATTAGTACTGGTATTCAAGAGCCATTTGTTGGTTTTATTGAGCAGACTATTTGTCCTATAATATGTAGCAGTTATAAGCTTTCTAAGTACCTATTTCTGGATTGTTAGTGATGGTGAATGGGATTCAATCAAATGAACTAGATTTTTGATAATTGAAAGAAACTTTTAGGGCAGACTTAGTATCAGTTTTGAGGTTAAGCTATGGAGCTTACCCATTATAGTTCAATAAGAATTGATATAATTGGAAATGCGATAAGAATGGTTTTATCAATTTATTTTAATGATTTGAATTGATAAAATCCTTTTTGAGTGATTTGATTAGTAGAGAGTCGTTTAGGAATTAAAATAGTACCTACCGTTATAAGTTAATAAGATGTGCGTGGTGTTTTGTTTCTCTGGTAGGGTGAACATACCTACATACTATTTAATAAAGAATAAGTTGATCATCTGCCTCTGATGGAGAGCTTTTTAAATATTCATGATAAGTATTTTCTACTTGAGTTTGAAAAGGATAATAATTCTGAAAACGAAAATTCAGATAAATAAATATTTGAAAATGGTTAAAAATATTTATTAAAACTAATCACATTGTGAGAAGAGACTCAAGATTTTGGAACCATGTTTTCAGTTTTTATATCAAACGGAAAATATGTAATATTTTGCTTATTAATTTAATGCTATTAAAACCTCTGTTCACTCGAGTTTTATTAATCTCTTGTATTTATACCGACTTTCACTTAAATTTTATATTCTAACAGGGTTGTGAGTCCAGGTCCAATCCACACTAAATATTATAAGTAGGTAGCTATGTAGCTACGTACAAGAAATAAAATCATAATCGCAACTAAATTTTTGTTTCCTTAAAGATGATTTTAGAGAAAGGGATGCTCACAAACGTAAAAATAAGTACCAAAGAACCTTTTCGGAGAAGACGTATACATTTTTAAGTAGCATTTGTTATACCTAGTTGCTTGTGAAGGAAGTACCGTTGCGAATTAATAATGGATGGTGATTTTAAAAGAAATAAGCTTCAAAGAAATGAAAGTTGGGCAGTTTTGAAGTTCCAGTTAAAGGTAGGAAGGTCCTTTTTGCCGCATCTGATATTTTTGAAGTACCTATGTAAATGGTTCTGATTCCAATGCAGAGACTGAAGTAAGATTCAAGATGGAACTTGCGGCTTTGAAGAAGTTGGATCGCCAAGGTCAAAATTTTGTATGTGGCTGCAGTTGGCAAAGATGTGCGTGAAGCTGATGGCCTTGCGGCTGAGCTATTCAAAGCGGCTGGCGATGAATTGGTTAGGAGTATGCACCAGCTCATCTGTAAAATATGGTCGGAAGAAAGCATGCCCGATGAATGGAACCTCAGTATTGTTTGCCCGATCCTCAAGAAAGGCGATCCTCTGGACTGCACCAACTACATAGGCATCAGTCTTCTTAATATCGCCTACAAGATCTTCTCTGCCGTACATTGTGAACGCCTGAATCCATTCGTCAACAACCTGATAGGTCCATATCAGTGTGGCTTTAGGCCAGGGAAGTCCACCATCGACCAAATATTCGCACTACGGCAGATCTTGGAGAAAACCCAGGAGTTCCAAATCGATACCCACCACCTTTTTATCGATTTCAAGGCCGCGTATGACAGCATCTATAGAGACGAGCTATAAAGAGCAATGTCTAGTTTTGGCATCCCTGCCAAACTCGTCCGTTTGTGCAGGATGACGATGGAGAATGCACGCTGCTCCATCAAGGTCGGCAAAGACCTCACCGACACCTTTGATGTCAAAAAAGGTTTTAGGCAAGGCGACGCGCTGTCATGCGACTTCTTCAACATCGTTCTTGAAAGAATAGTGCAAAACTCTCACGTCAACACCAGAGGCACAATCTTTCAAAAGTCCGTCCAATTACTCGCTTACGCTGACGACATTGACATAATCGGACGAACAAAGCGTGATGTCAGTGGTGCTTTTGTGAGCATTGAGAAGGAAGCCAAGAAGATGGGTCTAACGGTGAATGAAAGCAAAACAAAATATATGCTGTCAACAAGAAAGGACACCCAACACCGACGTCTCGGATAGAACGTCACTATAGACAGCTATAATTTTGAGGTGGTCAGAGACTTTGTCTACCTAGGATCCGCTATAAACTCAGCGAACGACACCAGTGAGATCAAACGAAGAATTACTCTTGTCAATCGCTGTTTCTTTGGGCTAAGAAGGCAATTGAGAAGCAAAGCCCTCTCTCGAGCAACTAAACTGTCCCTGTATAAGACGCTTATCATCCCGGTCCTGATGTATGGTGCAGAGGCATGGACACTGCTAACAGTGGATGAGAACGCGTTAGGCTGTTTTGAGAGGAAAATTCTCCGGGTGATTTTTGGTCCCGTCTGCATAGATGGGAAATGGAGAAGAAGATTCAACAACGAACTGTGCTGTAAATATTTTAAAAAATCGCAAATTTAAAAATTTTACGAATTAAATTTCTATGAAATTTCTTAAAAATGAAAGTTATATGTACAGTAGATACACAGTTCTGTGCTGTCATATGGTCAACAAACTATTTTGCGAGAGTAAAGTTAATACCACCATAACGGTTTTCAAAAATTCGCAAAATTTTGTGTGGCCATAAAAGTTGCAAATATGCAATTTTTTGTATCTCTTTGGCTTTTTATGGCAGCAGGTTGAGCACCAAAAAGGAAATTTTTCACTACTAAAAAATGTTAAAGTTTCAAAAAAAATTATTTCGTAAATTTTGCAATTTTGCGAATTTATTTTTAATATTTATGACTTAAGGCAGCACTGGTTGAGGAGACTACAGAACAACGTTTCTTCTATTGAAAATGGAGGTGCGTTTTGTATACTTTAATTTTGACAAAAGCTTATACAAAGCTTCTCAGACCGCTAATACCCCATTCTTTCTTTTTATAAATCAAGTAGACTAAGAGCCCACAGCAGATTTTGGGTGTGAGTGATAGCAAAAATAGAAGTATAAGCGTCGAAAGCTTAATTAAAGGCTATTCAAAAAATCAAAGTCTTGCAGTCCACAACTGGGGCCTTTGTGATTAAACAGTCCATCAAAAAAAAATATGAATGCAACTTGGAGGATAATCGTGTTAGCCGAAATTGGTTTTCACCCCTCCCTAGAAAAGCTCCGCGGATCCTATATCACGGAATCTAAGATCATTTGAGTGTTAAATTCGCCCTGCCAGACTGTTAAAAAAAAAAAGTTTTCACTTAGAATTTTGAATTTTTTCAACGGTCCGGTAGAGCGAACTATACACATGTGATCAGAGGAGCTTATCTAGGGAGGAGTGAAAACCAATTTCGGCTAACACGATTACGCTCGAAGTTGCATTCATATTTTTTTTTTTCAATACGATGTTTAATTGTAAAGGCCCCAGTTGTGGACTGCAAGACTTTGATTTTTTGAATAGCCTTTGGACGCCTATAGGTACTTCTATTTTTGCTATCACTCACACCCAAAATCTGCTGTGGGCTCTCGGTCTAAAGTTGTGAATATAGTTTTTGAGTAAGCAAATTTCAAAGTTAAAATTTTTTAAAAATTACTGTAATTTTTTTAGTTGATATTTTTAAAAATTTTGCATAATTAAGTGTTATTTTTGTGTCAATTCTTATTCAAACCTACAGAGTTGAGCTTTTTTTTTGAACTTTTAGCTTGAATTTTACAAAGCCTTATTTTTCTCAAAAACAGCTCAAAATTTGTTCTTAAACAATATTAAATAAATTATTGTTAGTGCAGGTAGAAAACCATTTTTCAAAAAAAGTTATTAATGGTAACCTCTCAAAGAACCATTTTTATGTTTTGGCTTTTTTTTAATAACGGTGATAGTTATTTTAATCATTTTTTTTTTAATGCAAATGATCCCAAAAAGTTCAAATAGTTAAATAAAAAAAATATATAGGTATGTATTTTTGAAAATTCGATATTTTAAAATTGAGTTAGACATTTATTTTGAAAATTTAATTAATTGTTTTGATTTGTATTCCCTCCCCTAAGGTTTACAAGGCTCACGTTACTTTAATCTTCTTTAATCTATTATGCTTTTATTCTCTCTTCTTTTTATTTCCAGTACCAGCTTTCTCTCACCTCATTACCTAGCGCGACTCTTGCTATTCTCCTTGTTCTTTCTGTCTTCCATCCCGCTTTAAAATAATTTCGGGATTCCCTCTGCAATAACTTCTTTATACCACCTGTTGTATCTGGATTCTTTTTTTTAGTTCCCTTCTTTCCTTCTCTTGCTCTCTCCTACTTTCTCTTCCACTCCCTTGTATCCATTCACACTGTCTTCCCTTCCTTGCCTTCATTTCTTCTCTCCCTCGTTCTCATCGTGATCTTCTCGCTCGTCCATCTCTCTGCCTCTCTTTCATCTGTTCTAAACATTCCCTTGCTATTTTGCTTCCTTTTCCATCTGTTAATTTCTCTTAATAGTTCCATGACATTTTCCCTGCTCTTATCATTATCATATCTCTTTTTGTTTCCTTTTTTACTATGAATCTTGAAGTTTGTCCTATCGTCCATTTGAGGTACCTCTCTTGCATTTCTTGTAGGTATCTCCTCCCATCCCCATACCTCCGTCCAATATCCCATCGTCTATACCAGGGTGTCGAAAAGCCACATTATCCTCGCCCAAACCTTCTCAAATTTCCTCTTTGCAATCCCCATGCTTTCTTCATGGCCGCAGATGCCTTTTTATTATGTCCATTATATATGCCTCCTGCCCTCCACTCTTTTTGAGCAAATACCTCAGGTATTTAAATTCTTTTACTTCTTCTATTTTCTTTCCCTCTATCTCCAGTCTTCTGTTGGTTTCGCCCTTCCTGAACCTCATGACTTTCGTCTTTCCCACGTTTTTCTTCCTGTCTTTTCCTCTCGAAATACCTCTCCAGTCTTCTCATCATGCTTTGCATATCTTCTTCATTTTTCGCCATTACCACCACATAATCTGAGTATGCCAGTGAGCATACTCTTCGTTGCTATTCTACAACCTGCCGAGCTCGGCATAATGTGGCAAGCTCGGGCGAGATGCAATCCGATCGAGTGAGTGTCCTATGACCCAGCTCACAAGGTCAAACGAGTTATGGTATCAAAACGGCGCAATCCAGTGCTAATTGGGATAAGAGCGAGTGTTACGCTCTTGCCACCATTTCTACCTATACCTCATCATGCTTTGCATATCTTCTTCATTTTTCGCCATTACCACCACATAATCTGAGTATGCCAGTGAGCAAATTCTTCTTCCTCTCACTTTAACCCCTCCCCAGCGCCCTGTCTTAGTTTGTTTTCTATACCCGCCGTCAACAAGTTAATTGTATTGGGATCATTGGGCACCCCTGCCTTACTCCTTTCCCGTCCAGAATGTTTCCCGTATCACTCCATCCGATTTCACTTTACTCGTCGTTTCTTCGTAGACCTCCGCCACTCTTTCCCTGAGCCCTTCTGTCACTCCTTTATAATTTTTCTGTCTACTGAGTCAAACGTAATTTTTAAATCTATAAACAATGCAACTAGCTTGCCCCTCTTCTCTGCAACGTCTCTGTTCACTAAATAGTTCAGCACATACACTTTGTCTATCGTTCCTACTCCTCTTCTTAAACCCGTTTGATTTAGTGGTATCATCCCTTTCTCCTCCTCTTCTTCTTCTAACCTCTTCGCTAAAACCGTTGTATATATTTTGTATAGCGAAGTCATGAGCGTTACTCCTCTGTATTCCTCTCTCTATCTTTATTCCTGACCCTTGATTAGTGATCAGTGCGATCACCTTCTCTTTCCACCCCTCTGGCTATCCGTCTCCTTTCTGCACTTACCTGCAGATTCCCCTCCACTCAACTCCTCATTCGGTAATTGCTTTTCCTTCTATAAGCTCTCTAACCACCTCCCTGATCTCCTCTTTACTAATTTCAGTCTCAGAAATTTGGAAAATTTAATTTTATCTGCATATTTTAATTAAAATTTGCATACCTTATGTTTTGAAAATTGTATTAAAAAATATTTTTTTTTAAAAACAGCACCAACAATTTTCGAAATTTTATGTTGAAGTTAAAAACATTCGTGCGTAAGAGCTGCAATTATTATAATTTTATATATTTTTTAATATCGTAGAAATTTCAAAATCTCCAAAGAATTTAACTCGTAAAATTTGCAAATTTGTGACTTTTTTATAAATATTTACGGCACAAGGCAGCACAAGTAGAGCACAATACCGCCTTCCCCAGGAGAAAAGTCGTATCTCAATCATTTTAAATTTTGGGTAGAAGCAAAAGAATGTAGTGGCATACGCATAATGGTTCGTGCATTGGACTGTCATGCCAAAAAACACCTAAAACAGAAATGTTTTTCCCGAGGTACTTGCGAGGAATTAACAAATCCTCCAAGAGTATACTTGTCATGAAAAGGTGCTTCTCATCTAGCTGTTTAGACTCGGCAAAAAATTGTAGGTCCCCTCCAATCCACCAACACGCACACAGAAATGGTTGAGAGTTGTAAGTCACTAGGCCTTGGTTCTCCTAAAGCTGTGGTGCAACAGCTTTATTTATTTAAAAAAGCAAATGCGTTTTAATTTGCGACGACTTATTTGTCTACTAAAATTCCTCTTATTTCAACTATTAAAATGCAACTTTTAGTGCCTTAACACTCACTAACGTTAACTAGATTTCCACCATTTTGTCTTTGTATTCCAAGAATTTAAGTTTATTAATATTTTAAATGATACTGTTCGTTTATTAATTGTTCATTGGTCGCTTTCGTTTGAATAGTCCTCAAGAGGCCTCCACCCATAATTTTGAGAAAAACCAGCAATTGGGCGACAGGATTTGTGAAGTCCTTACAAAGTGCATTGAAAAAACTAAATTGCTTACGAGATAACGACATTTAAGCTCGAAAATCGTCGAGCCAATTTTATATTTTTTTATTTTTTTTATTTCATTTTAATATTTTGATGACCTTTGTCGCAATATTTCTCAAAACTGATTTACAGAGTTTCTGAGAAATTGCAGTAGAAAGCATTTATTATGCTTACTTCACTTTTCAGTTAAAGAACAAAACTTGAAAATCGGTGGAGTCTTTTTGTTAAGATTGGGCTCTATTTTTGAATCTTTTAAAAAACATCAAAATTTCTCACTTTCTAACGCATTTTTGAATGAGTGTAGTTGTATGAAAAGGCAAAAAAACTTTCCCCAAATGAGAAACATGTTTTCTAAATTTTCTCAGTAAAAAATAATAATAAACTAAAACTTATTGATATTGCAAAATAACACTTTTATAAAAGTCTTTTTTTTCTAAAAAAAAAGTCGATATTTTATTTAACTAGCTGTTTTTAGTTCATCTATTTGCTACAAGATCCTCTTTTTTGTAGTTTTCCTTCTCTCTTGCGAAATGACTTTTTTTTTATTTTTATTTTTATTTGTATTTAAAGTCCGATCTACGAATCTGAGTTTGACATTTTGGGTAGAGGCCTTTTAAGGACTAGTTTTTAAGTGCAGAGTTAACTCAGATGCAGTTTCTCAATTGAGATCAAAAAGCTATTTAAATAAATGTTAATTCTAAGGATATCACACCCTTTCGACTTTCACTATCGAAATCGAGATGGCGCCAAAACGGAAAATGAACTCAGTTTCGTCCCCGAGTTAACTAGGCAAAGTAGGTGAGTAAGTAAGTAGGATTTTATTCGACCGAAAAACAAATTTTTGGAGTTAACTCAGGTCTTAGGTAGAACTATAAAAGTCGGAAGGGCACTGAAGCTAATGCCAAAAACCAACGGAAAAATGTCAAAAACCAACAAAAAGCTCGGGAGCGCACCTCACTTCCGTAACCAAAATTGAACGAAACTTGACGAAACCTTCCACTCCGTAATTTTAGCCGCTTCATATGTATAGTTCTAGCTTTAGCCCCGAGACTAGGAAAATCTGGCCTTAATGATATACTCGTATTTTGTTTAAACGTTTATGAGATGACAAAAATATTGATTATTTTACTATGAAACCCTTAATTCAAAGCTATGTCCTAAAATGAATAAATTATATTGTTTATCTTCCTAGATTTACGAGTATTCATAGATTCATACTCGTATAACGAATATCTGTGGTCAAAGTTGGGAAAAACACTTGAAGAATTGATTTTGTGCAAATCGCATACAAAATCAACACAATCAATTTATTTTGCAATCAATTTATTTGAAAGCTCCACATTACGCCATAAAATAATGATAAATTGCATTAAAATTCTTGTGTTGTGCATAAAAATAAAATGTTTATATCTGTCTTTAGGGTAAAGTACATAAATAATAATCTTATTTTACGATGTAAAATGTAGTATATATCTTTTAAGTCGTATAAAAACACTTTATGAGTATTTTCTTATTCGAATTTAATTGAAACAAGCAATATTGACCATCAGATAATAAAATTCACTTACATAGAAAATAGACAAGTTGGAATTAATTTTCAGCACTCAATAAATTAATAGCATGATTAATGGTCAAATTTGTGTGTAATAAATTTAGCACAAAGGTAATGTTTATTAAATAAATTATCTTAAAATGCTGCAGGTATGGAAACAACTTAATTAAATAAAGTGGTTGTGTCTGTTATATGGATACGAACACATGGCATGAATCCTAATACACGTTGCCTAACTACTGTTATTTGTAATACAAAACTTGGCATACTTGATTTTTGTTATGAATAAACGTTTTGAGTTGCAAGAAAAAACTTATGCCACAACTTTGCTATCATCTTTAATTTTGCAGTTTTATTTTAAAAGCAAGTAACAATGGCCTCTTTGGATACTTAAGTTTTCAAATTAATTTTCACTTTAGAGCTTAAAACTGCTTTCATTTGTATTTATTATTTCTCTATCAACTCATTTAATTAAATTAATTATAAAAATATTTTAAATATTTATAACTTAACTTTATAAACTCTGTTCAAATATTTTAGCAATTTGTTGATGAAACTTTAACCTCTCTTCTAGAAGTGCACACTTCCTCTTATAAAACAAAACACCACTGCTACCCTTCTTTCTATGTATAATGATGCCACAAATAATATTCGAAGAAATTTACACTTTGACCTTTTTTCTGCGTAAGGATTGTTTGTTTTTTTTTAGATAAACTTTTCTTTTTTTCCTCATATTTTGTGTATACAAACATAAATTTGTTGTTCCTTCTGTGCAAAATTAAATCATTTGGAAAAATGTGTTCAAAGCATGAAAAATGAAAATTGATTTGTTTTTATTTCTTTTAGCCGGAAGAAGGCAAAATGAAAAATATGAAGAATTTGTTTTTGTTTGCAACTTTTTTTATTTGAAGATTCAGATGGCTTTGAATTTTGTGTGGCTGAAAGTAAATGATGTGAAGGAGGA
Organism: Dasysyrphus tricinctus; assembly: GCA_963921185.1. NCBI lineage: Eukaryota > Metazoa > Arthropoda > Insecta > Diptera > Syrphidae > Dasysyrphus > Dasysyrphus tricinctus. Next base: position 62,343 of record CAWUEQ010000164.1, read on the forward strand.
AATTACATGAAGCGAACACAGCAGCTCTGTCGAATTTCACAAACTTTATTGGACCTTTTTTTTTCTTTCCTTGACCCGTCCATAAGGGATTCTAAGGGAAAAATACTTGAAATAGGTATGATTCTTCTAATCATGGATTTTTTTTTTAATTTTACGTACAAAAAATCATTTTTTTTCAAAACAAACCGTTTTTTCGCTCTATATGTATGTATTTACATATGTATATGCCTAACTGTGAATCTAAGATCAAGGTAGTTCCCACCACAGGCGCGGATCCAGGAAATTGGCTAAAACAACTCTTTTGACAGTTTGTGGTGAAAAAAAAAGAATGCCATCTTAATTCTTGATTGAATATGATTGTACGGGAAGAAAAAATTTAAAATCGTTTGAGCGGTTTTTAAAAAAAAAGTAATTTTTATATATAAAATTCTTAAAACATTTTCAAGAACAAATTTCGGTATGCAAATCTGAAGTTCATATTTATGTGTATACAAAACCAAAATTTGAAAAAAAAAATTGTCAACTCGTTTTTGAGATATCGAATTTTCAAAAAAAAAAATTTGAAACTTTTTTTTAAAAATCCAAAACTTTTTTTTTGAAAACTTTGATATGCAATATTATTGAATCTTATATAAAAAATGCATCTAAATCCGTTCAGCCGATACCGAGAAAACCCACAGTAAAAAATACGTTATATGACAGGTACTATTAATAGTTGCTAAGTGTTAAATTTTATAATTTTTTATAGTAGATCGTACTAATTTTAGTTTATGAAAAAAGTTTATTCAAAATTGTAGGAGTCGTTTTTAAGCAAAAAAATATTTTCCATTGCGGTTTCTTAACTTTTGTATGGAAGGTACCGTTATTTTTTCATTAATGTAAAATTTTTTCTAAACATATTTCAGAAAGTACTGAGAAAATCTTAAATATCGAGCTTCAAAAAAATGGATCATGTCGTTTTCGAAATATTTGATTTTCCAAAAAAAAAATTTGAAACATTTTTTAATAATCCAAAAAATATTTTTTCAAAAATTTTGGTACACAAAACTATTAATATTTTTTGGAAGCTTCTGTATAAAAAAAAACAATTGGAATCGGTTGTACCGTTTTGAAGAAAATCCAAAACTTAAAAAAATGGTTCCTTGTGAGGTACCATTAATAACCATTTTTAAAAATGGTTTTCCACCCAAGAAAAGTCCTTACTAAAATAAATTTATTGATTTTTTTTAAGAAAAGTGGTCGAGCCGTTTTTGAGAAAAATACAATTTGGTAAAATTGCTAAAAAAAAAACTGTTTGGCAGGTACCTACCGTTATTTTTGGTTCTAAAAAAAAAATGAAAAAAACGTATGGGCATAATCACCAAAAACTACTATGTACCAAATTTGAAGAAAATCGATCGAGCTGTTTAGGCTGTAGACAAACAGACAGACAGACCGACAGACAGAACGAATTAAGCCGCCCATTTTTTTGGTGTTCTCTATCATCGTAATATCATGTTTGATTGTTATCTCAACATTTTTTTTTGCACGAATCCAAAACTCGCCTAATAGTACGTATATCGCAAGTAAAATACTTTAAAAAATCGTAAAACGGAATCTATAGCTGACCAATTACTAAAACTTCTAGGCTCATAACCACAAAAGGTAAACGGCTATACCAAGCAGGCCGCAAATACAACTGCGAATTTTATTCTTCTGGTTCGCCAACATATTGGCCATCTGAAACTAACAAAATACCAGACCTTATAGACTTTTTCGTAGTTAAAGGTATTAAACGAAACCATATAAGTGTCGAAGGTAACTACGACTTATCGTCAGATCATACTCCAGTAATTTTAACACTGAGTGAAGCGGAAATAATAGAAAAAAGTAATCCTAAGCTCGTGAATGAAAGAACAAACTGGAACGAATTCAGAGATATACTTGAAAGTTTTATAAACCTGAGATCCCCTATGCAAACAATTGAACAAATTGACCATGAAGTAGAACAATTTATTGCTGATGTGCAACAGGCTGCAGAAGAAAGTACTCCAACTATTTCGAACTGAAGAGGAAAAGACATAAAATATCCTGTCGAAATAAAGGAGCTGATACTAGAAAAAAGAAGAGCTCAAAGAAAATGGCAAGTTACGAGATATACACGTGATAAGGCAGTTTTTAACCGTCTTAACAACGAACTAAAGAAAAGAATCTGTGAGTTTAAAAATGAATCACTGAGTAGATTCCTGAATAGCCTGACGGCGGATGCTTCTACAGAATACTCATTATGGAAAGCAGCTAAGCGCTTAAAAAGACCACAGACACAAAACCCGCCAATAAAATCTCAAAATGGTAAATGGGTCGGAAACCCGAAACAAAATGCTGATCTCTTCGCTGAACATCTAGTGAATGTTTTTAAGCCAATCCCAGCAAACACAGCTACAGATCCCTTACAGTTTGTTGATAGAAACGACGAATGCGAAATACCTTTTGTCACGCTCAAAGAAGTAAGAAGCATGTGTCAGCATAAGTTGTCTAACAAAAAATCACCAGGGTACGATCTCATAACTGCTCAGGTTTTGAAAGAAATGCCTTTAGTAGCCTTCAAGAAACTCCAATTTATAATAAACGCATGCCTTAAACTAAGATGTGTGCCACATCACTGGAAAATTGCAGAAGTCATTGTTATACCTAAACAAGGTAAGCCACCAACAGAAGTAACATCTTACAGACCAATATCGCTTATACCAATCATGGCAAATGAAAAACTGCTACTGAAAAGGCTTAGTAAAATAATAGAAGAAACAAGACTAATTCCGAGCCATCAGTTTGGATTTAGAAATAAACATTCCACGATAGACCAAGTGCATCGAATTACGGATGTTGTGGAAAAGGCACTTGAAGAAAAACAAGTATGCTCGGCTATATTCTTAGATGTTGCTCAAGCCTTTGAAAAGGTTTGGCACTTGGGACTTGAGTACAAACTGCATAGGGACCTTCCCAGGCAGTACTACGAAATACTGAAATCCTACGTTACGAACCGACTCTTTAGAGTACGGTACGACCAAAATTACTCGGAACTAAAGAAAATTGAAGCCGGTGTACCACAAGGAAGTGTCCTAGGACCGACCCTGTATCTGTTATATACAAGGGATATTCCAGTGGACATCAACGCTATCATGGCCACCTTTGCTGATGATACTGCAATATTGGTGCCAGATAAAAACGTTACGAAGGCTACACAAAAATTGCAAAATGCACTCGATAAAGTTAGTGATTGGACGCAGATATGGCGCATCAAACTAAACGAAACAAAATTGACGCAAATAAACTTTACAAATAAAAACATAAACAATGTTCCAATTTATATATTCAGTACAGCAGTACCTTACTCCAATACCACCAAATACCTTGGAATGACTTTGTATGCAAAGCTTAAATGGAAAGAGCACATCAAAAAGAAAAGAGAAGAACTAAACTTGAAGTACAGAAAAATGTACTGGTTACTAGGAAAGAACTCTGACCTATCTATCCAGAACAAACTAATGTTATATAAGCAAGTATTGAAACCCGTTTGGACATATGGCATCCAACTATGGGGCTGTACAAAGAAAACAAATGCTGAACCCATCCAAAAACTCCAAAGCAAGGTCCTTCGTGGAATAATTGATGCCCCTTGGTATATAAGAAATAGCGATCTACATCGTGACCTACAAATTGAAATGGTTACAGAAGTGGCTAAAAAACACGCTGTATCACACAATCAGCGACTGTAAAGTCATACAAGTTCTGAAATGGAGACCGTCCTAAATGTACAAAACAATGTTCGGAGATTAAGAAGAACCAAGCCTCATGAGCTGATGGTCGAAAAGCTATGGGAAAATGTTATAACTTTAAACTTCCCCCAATGCGATTTAAAAATTAAGAAATAAAAATCATTTGTCGATCTTTCATAGATTGGTCCTGATTCACCGGTGGTTTTAGTGCGGTAAGAGTCCCACCCTACTTGGTACCGATTCTTACCAAGTGTCTTTTGAAGATTTCCATCGGATAATAAAAAAAAAAAAAAAAAAAAAACTACTTAAAGGACACAAAATTCGTTTACGAATTGATTACATTTTTATTTGGGTTGTCAATAAATATTTGTGTGTGTTAAAGGGCATAATGTTATTGGAGTAATAACGCCACAAAAAATAATTCTTCTTACAGTAAAAATAAAAATAATTTCTTCCATGGGCATAGTTGCAAAAACTGAATTCTCGTTCAGTTTATTTTACTAAATAATAAATTAATAATTTGTTTTAATGAATAATAAAAGGATCCAACTTTATGTTAACTTTAATTTTAGCGTTAAACTGATTTTGATAATTTTGTCTAAATTGCTCAATACAAAATTTAATACAAAAATGGCATCTTTTACAAATGGGGTTTAACCAAAAACTAAATCTTAATTGGATAATGAACAAAATTTTTAAATAAAATTATTCTTTGTAAGTGAAGCGACTGATTATACTTCAAGTGCACTCAACTCCATATTGTGTTTCGCCACGGTACGACTGTTGAACTCATCAGTTAGACGGCTATTGTATACTCTTCTAAGGTACAAATTTGTATCGATGTTTACCAACTAATTAATATAAAATTCACGGTATTGGAGATCTCAGGGAATAATAGCCCCATCAAGGGCTCTGAAATCCTTGCATCCATATGCGTTTCAGCTAGTTTCAGTTATTGGCCTGGCATAGATTTCTTCTAGAAATTTCAAAAAGAAAATTTCCAGACCATAGTATGTTTTAGTTGACCTCTCATAATGATTCAGTTGTCTTTCTTACGGTTTTTTTGCGACACGAAAACTACCATGATATTTAAAAAAAAGCTTTGAAAATTTATTAAAAATATTTGTCTGATGAATTACTCATTCTAGCTTAACTTTTTTGACCATTTAATAACCTTTGATTTGTACTTGATTGTTATACTTAATAAATGAGGTGCCAACAATCTTGAAAAAAAAAACTTTCAAAAATTCTTTAAAACACATACATACATCATTAACCAATTACTGAACCTAGTTGACCGTTTATCATGATCTGGCTGGGGTAAATATTGAAAATTAAAAATTCACGTTACAAAATCTTGCAATTACAAAATCTCACCTTAACCAAATATACCAATGAGGAGGCAAATCCTCTGTGGCGTAGCGCGGACCTAAAACAGGCCACGTGCAGCCGAACAACTAGTGGAGAGCCTGGATAGGCTAAGGGCTGACATAACAGCCATCCAGGAAGTGCGATGGGATGGAGAGGGCATACGAAGGATGAATTCGTGTGACATCTACTTCGGCGAGTGCTGCAAGGAGCAGGGTCAGCGGCTTTTTGGGTGTGGTTTTGTGGTGAGGGGAAGACTTAGGCAAGAAGTCTTAGGCTTCAGAAATGTAAGCGAGTGCCTGGCCACAATCCGCATCAAGGCGAAATTCAAAAACATGACGTTGATCTGTGCCCATGCTCCAACGGAAGAGAAGGATGACTCAACCAAGGAGGAATTCTACGATCTCCTTGAGAGAACGTATGATAGGTGCCCCAAGTAAGACGTCAAGATTATTCTTGGCGACTTCAACGCCAAGATCGGAAAGGAGGGCATCTTTGGTTCGATAGTCGAAGGACACAGCCTGCACGACAACACTTCCGGTAACGGACTCAGGCTGATTGACTTTGCAGCGGGGCGAAATGTCATCATAACAAGCACTCGATTCCCACACCTCAATATACACAAAGGGACCTGGCGGTCTCCGGATCAACGAACCGTCAACCAGGTTGATCATGTTGCGATAGACGCAAGACATGCTTCCAGTATCCTTGATGTCCGAACGTTCCGAGGTGCCAACATAGACTCGGATCACTACTTGATGGCAGCTCAAGTACGAATGTGGATATCCATGACGCCACAACAATGAGCGGATGCTGTGAAAAGATTTAACGTCGTGAAGTTAAAATCGCAAGAGGTCGTCAGGACTTTTGCAGTCCGCGATTCTCTTTCTCTTAATCTCTCAACCAGCCCGCCACCAACATCATCTACAGAGGACCAGTGGAAACACTGCCAAAATGCCATCAGGAGTGCGGCCACCGAAGTGCTGGGTTTCACAAGACCATCACAACAAAACCCCTGGTTCGATGAAGAATGCAGGCTGGCGCATGTAGCAAAGAATGAGGCCTACCAATCAATGCTGCAGACTAAAACCAGAGCTGCTGAGAGAGCAGCCCGGGAGCTCTACGGGCAAAAACGAAGGGAGGAACGCTGACTTCTCAGGAGGAAAAAGAGAGAGCATGCGAAGCGGGCGGTCGAATCTATTGAGGACTGTAACGGCAGGGGGGATGTTCGAAAGTTCTACCGAAGGGTAAGGCAATCTACCCAGGGCTACAAGGCTATAACGGAAGCATGTCGTGATGAGAGTGGGAATATGGTGGTAGACACACATTCCGTGCTGAGGATTTGGAAGCAGCACTTTTCAAAACTGCTAAACGGTGAAGATGGCCAAAATTCCACTTTAAGGCAGAACATTCCATTCAACCTGGACGATGATGGTCAATATTTCCGTCCACCCGACCTAAATGAAGTGCGGTTAGCGATAGCCAAGCTGAAAGCATGCAAGGCTGCTGGTGCGGATGGCCTGCCAGCCTAGCTATTTAAAGCAGAAGGAGATGACTTGGTAGGGAGTAAACACCAACTTATCTCAAAATTTGGTCGAGTAAAGTATGCCCGATGAATGGAACCTTGGTATAGTGTGCCCCATCCACAAGAAAGGAGATGCTCTGACCTGTACCAACTACAGAGGTATAAGTCTCCTCAACGTCGCATACAAAATCCTGTCATCTGTACTATGTGATCGCTTAAAACCGTTTGTCAACGATCTGATCGGCCCCTATCAGTGTGGTTTTAGGCCCGGCACTTCAACCGTGTCGATCAAATGTTCACACTACGACAGATTTTGGAAAAAACCCAGGAGTTTCAAATCGATACAAACCACCTCTTTATCGATTTCAAAGTCGCATATGATAGCGTAGATAGAGAAGAACTATACAGAGCCATGTCGCATCTCGGCATCCCTGCCAAACTCGTCCGCTTGTGCAGGATGACGATGGAGAAGTCTCGGTGCTCCGTCAAAGTTGGTAAAAACACCACCGAACCCTTTGATGTCGAGAAAGGTTTGAGGCAAGGCGACGCGTTATCATGCAACCTGTTTAACATCGTACTTGAAGCAATTGTACGCAACTCGCAAGTCAACAACAGAGGTTCAATTTTTCAAAAGTCCGTTCAACTACTTGCTTATGCAGATGATATTGACATCATAGGGAGAAAGAAGCGAGCTGTTACCGGCACGTTTGCAAGTATTGAATCGGAGATGGCGAAAATGGGTTGGGCTGTTAATGAGGACAAGACGAAGTATATGCTATCATCGAGAAAGGAATCTCAACATCGTCGACTCAGGCAAAACGTCACGATGGATAGGTACAACTTCGAAGTCGTCAAGGACTTTGTCTACCTGGGCCCCACTATCCCATCACAAAATGACATTGGTGCAGAGATCAAACGAAGAATTACTCTTGCCAACCGCTGTTTCTTCGGGCTAAGAAGGCATTTGAGTAGTAAAGCCCTCTCTCAAAGAACCAAGGAGACCTTATATAAGACCCTTATTATCCCAGTCCTGCTGTATGGGGCAGAAGCATGGACCCTGTCAAAAACGGATGAAAATCTGCTTGGGTGCTTTGAAAGGAAAATTCTTCGGGTGATCTTCGGTCCAGTATGTATCGATGGAGTATGGAGGAGAAGATTTAACAACGAGCTTTACGGGCCTTACAGCGACGTCGACCTGGTCAAAAAGCTGAAAATACAGCGGCTGAGATGGCTGGGACACGTGGAGCGTATGGGCACCGACGCACCAGCCCGACGAGTCTTCGAATCTACCCCTGATGGTCTGCGCAGCAGAGGAAGACCCCACCTTAGGTGGCGCACACAAGTGGAGAACGACCTCAACCAACTTGGAGTGCGTAACTGGAGGCAGCTAGCTAGAAACCGAGCTGGCTGGAGGGGCTTGTTGGTTGAGGCCGCAGTCCACCCTGGACTGTGAGCGCCATCTAAAGTAAAGTAAGTAAGTAATAAAAACACGATCATGTCTCGAGTAATTTTCTCCCATTTTAAATAACTCTTAACTGTAAACTGTCAAATTATTGATTGTTTTTTTTTCGAGTTGACAACACTATTTCTACATAAATGGCAGCAAATTCAAATCTTGCGTTAACGCAAAATATATATAAATATTTTATATTTTGCTATCTATACCTACAGATCATAGCTTAAGTAATAGTGTAGTGATGAATTGCTGTGGCTGTGATGGTATTTTTTTCTGCGATAGCGTTGCTAGGCCCCTATATCATTTTGTGTAGATACGGATTGCAAATGAAATGACTAATTTCTACAGGTCAAGCGAACAATGCTTAAAGAAATTGGCATACTTCAGCACTAATTGGATAACCATCACAAGGATAGGCTTCGAGGCCGTCATTTATAACTATGTATATAGATATACCTAATATAAGACCATATATTGTATATCTCTAAGCTCATCCCTATAGCATCTTTATAAGACACATTTCATTAATCAATTTTGATTATGATTTATTGTTCAAGTCTGAATGTGCATAAAGAAGAAAAAAAATAATCAATCTTATTAACACTAGTTGATCATTGTTCCTTTAGGTTTCCATTGTTTGTTTTATAAAAAAAAACACTGAGAATGAAATTGTTTTCTATCAATCACTGTGCAAAGCATAAAGTCTACCTTAACTAGTGTTTCGTGTCTATGAGCTTTTTTATGACGCAAGAAGAATGTTATACAAAACGCCCCCAAAACTAAGACGTGTTAAAAAAAATGACAGAAAATTGATTCGAACAACAATAATGCTCAATTGCAATATTCTATTTTAAGAAAACATTTCCACTTTCATCAATCAACAAAGTCAAACCAACCAACCAAAAAACTTACTTAAAGATCCAAAAATGTCCACGTCAACACAGGGCCTTCGAGCAGCTAAAACAGCAACAACTGGCTATCGCAAGTTGCCTAGAATTTCCATTTCAAAAATCGAAACAAAAAAACGATTTAGATGTACCAAACCTATGTGCCTACCTCACCTATCCAACCCACTGTAATTGAATTACAAGGAATCGACTTAAGTTCGCCATATGCTCATATACCGCAAACGTTTTGTTTCTGTTCCTACTGCTGCTGCCCTCTGTCACAACTATACAACTTTTTTAAGGGTAACGGGAGAAAGAGGGTGGGCAACCACCACACCACTGATGGGGGCTGGGCGCTGGGGTTCTTCTATTTCACTGGACTGGACATACATAAATACACGACATAATCTATGCAACAATTTTACTTTTTTTTTTTTTGCCTTTGCCTTTTTGTTCCACTTGAAGGAAACCGCAACACCACCATTCTTCTCAAGCGGCCGACATGACAGCCAGCCATTTATTTTAATACGTTCACACGAGTATCTTGCCTTGGCATGTCGAAGGGCGGAAAATAACCACTTCGTTGGCAGACATGCCAACAAAACCAAAATATCGATTTCGGTTTTAGTTACTTATAAAAATAGAATAGAGTCGTTTGACGTTCACGTTCATGGTTTAGGAAAAATAGAAAAAAAAAAAAATAAACCAACAACAATCAACCAACCAAGAACTGAGGAAATAAAAAAAAAATATCAACAAAACCTGGAAAAGGAACAAAGCTGCTTTTAACCGCTTTTTTTTTCTTTGAAGAATTTATGTCTTTTTTTATGGATAGATACGACATTTGAATGGTATTTTGTTATGGAGTGACTTCGTGAGAATACCTACTTGTTACACCTTATTAAGTTGAAGATTTTAGGTACTCTAAACTTACTTTCTCATAATATTTTTCGAAAGTTGTTGATTTTCGGAGAAATTTATAGTAAACGGCTATAAGTAACGACTTTTCTAACTGAACTAGTCTACAAATGCAATTCACAGATAAAGGCCCTTATACCTTCCAATAAACTATGTATAATTATGTGTATTCGTAGAATCTATTTTCTATCAATAAAAAATGCTTAATTATCTTCTAATTCACAAATTGGCTTAAATGTAGACGGAAAGCTAGATCACGAATTAAAATTTCTTAATAATTCAAATGTAGTAGGTCAAAACTCTTGGATATCGGATTGCGATTTAGAGAAATTTCGACAAGTTGACAAAAGGGTTCAAATTTCTAACTCTTGTTTCAACAAGTTTCATAAGGTCTTTAAGAAATGTTTTATGCTTAAGAAAACGAACGTCAGCTACTACTTTTACAGTTGTTGGTCTTCTAAGCTTCTTTCTGTGAGTACAAGAGGCTGGCTGAGATCCTGCAAAATTTTATAAGATACAAATTCAATAAAAAGGCATGTCATGCGTACGTAATTTGGTTAAAATGCCTAACAATACATTAATTTGCTTCAGAGACAGAGGAGCTAAGTATTTTTTTTTTAAATGTTAAAAAACAGATATTGCCATGACTCTAAAAGCTGTCATTAGACAAAGGGATTTTTTGACATTTTAGTTAATTAAATAAAGTATATTTCCAACGTTTTACAGCTTTTTAGACTGTCTTGGTAGTCAACTGTCAAATAAGATCTAATAAATAAGTCTGTAAGTGTAGTATTTATGGATTAAAGTTTTCTATCTTTAGAACGACATCCGACTCCAAGTCCAACTTTGTGGGAAAAAAATACTCTGAGGACAAGTATTTCACTCCGAGAGTCCGAGAGCATCCTGGTCTCAGAGTTAAGCTTGAATTAAGTCCAGCAACGTTTTTTCAGTCCTTTCAGGGTCTTTTTTTTAGTGTTTTTTAGATTTTGATTGTGAAAGGTGTAAAAGGGTGGTATCCATAGTGTCAAACATCGATTTCAATCAGAATTAACTGACGGCCATTTAACTCAGTTAATCCTATGCGTTTTTCGCAGTTGTTATTAACAAAAATCCGTTTAGCCAATAACGAGAAAATTCAAAATAAAAAAAAACCTTCTATGACTAATTTTAGTACATATATGGAAAAAGTTTAATCGAAATCGTAAGAGTCGTTTTCGAGAAACAAAAAAAAAACCGTTATTTTTTCATAAATGTACATTTTTTCTATAATTATTTTAGAGAGTACTAAAAACTCTTAAATATCGAGTTTCAAAAATATTGATCGTATCGTTTTCGAAATATTCGATTTAAATTTTAGTACACAAAGCTATTTATATTTTTTGGAAGCTTTTGTATAAAAAAAAAACTATTGAAATCAGTCAAACCATTTTGAAGAAAATTGAAAACTAAAAAAATGGTTCCTTGGGAGGTAAAATCAATAACAATTTTCTGAAAAAATGGTTTTCCACTCAAAGGTGTAGCCCTTACTAAAATCAATTTATTGAATTTTTTTTAAGAATAGTTGTGGAGCCGTTTTTGAGAAAAATACGATTAGGTATGTAAAATTGCAAACAAAATTGTTTGGCAAGTACCGTTATTTTTGGACCTAAAAAAAAAATGGAAGAAACGTGTGGGCATAATAACCAAAAACCACTATGCACCAAGTTTGAAGAAAATCGATCGAGCCGTTTAGTACCTATATCGCTGGTAAAAAAGTATTAGTTTTTGGTGTCATGGGTATTCCAAGCCTAGGCGTTCAACAAGATAAATTTTTAAGCTCGTTGTGATTACTTTGATGTGCACTCGTGGGCAGTTTGTTATCAACAAATTCAAGGCGAATCCAGTGCCGAGATCCAGCTAATTCGAAACTGCAGGGAGTGAGTGAGATGAGTCGCTTTTCGTCGAAAATCGATTCAGCTAGCAAAAGATAGTGAGTGAAATATCAGATTACTCGCCAGATATTTCCGCAGTGACTTGGTGTATGTGTTGGTAAATTTCCAGCTTTGGATAGGTATGTGTGCTTTTCTCAAGAATTCCTATTCATGGATAGCAAATGAAATAAAAAAACAACAACTTTGATAAAAACAACTACCCTTTTATTGATTCTTAAATCTTATTTTATTATCATATGCATATGTATAACATATTAAATAAAATTATGTTCTTTTCACTTTTGACACTATTTAACTTTTTATTTCTCAACATTAAACTTTAATTACGACAAAAAAAAATGAAACAAAAGGTACTCCATTATTAAGATTTCAATGTTTACATTTTTGTATTTGTTTTTTCATTTCGCGTCCATTAGTGGTGATGTGAAACAGAATATCAAACGTAACGAGTGTGACAAGGAGGTAGGATTCGGCTATTCTATATTTATTCTTTGTCTCATGTTCAAAACTAAATTCGAACTTACTCATTTCACTTAAATAGCTGAAATACTTTTGCGAGTGAAGTGAGATGAGTCGGCGAGTAAGACGAGTCATCTCATCTTACTCGCTGAAATAGCTGAATCTCGATACAGATTGTTTCCCATGGGGGGTGGGAGGTTTCATTTTTATAAAAATTCAACAAAGCATTGCACTCAAAAAATAATTAAGTTTTCATTTACTGGAAGCTTTTTACAAAAAAGTGTAACTCCCAAAAGTTGGTGCCAAGTTTCTTGGTGGGAAAGTGCAAGCAATTACATCATCTTCTGGCAAATCGAAACAAAATTGAGGTAATTGCGATCAAAACCAGAACTCGCTACGGAAAATCACTTCGTTTTACCCGAGGCTTAAAGTTGTGTTAGCAACTGGGACACAACTTAAAGTTCATTGCAACTTGTCTTTGAACTCGAGATTTGTATCAGAATTGTCATTACGATGATAGGGAAGACGGAAAAAGTGGGTCTCACAATTCTGTCTGTCTGTGTGTCTGTCTATTCCGCTACAGCCTAAACGGCTGAATCTATTGTCTCTAAACTTGGTAGAAAGTGGTATTTGGTGATTCTTAAACACACATTTTTTAAATTTCTTTTAGAACCAAAAATAACGATATTCCTGTCATACAATGTTTTTAGCAAAATTACAGAATCGTATTTTTCTAAAAAACGGCTTCACAGCTTTTCTTAAAAAAATCAATAAATTACTTTCAAATGGGTGGAATTTCCAAAAAATGGTTATTAATGGTACCTTCCAAGGAACCATTTTATAAATATTCAATTTTCTTCAGAATGGTATGATGATTTCAATTATTTTCTTAATGCAGAAGCTTCCAAAAAATATAAATAGTTTTGTGTACTAAAATTAAAAAAAAAAAACATTTTTTGGAGAAATGTTTCAATTTTTTTTTGAAAATCAAATATATAAAAAACAATAATATGATCGTTTTTTTGAAACTCGATAGTTAAGAGTTTTTTAGTACTCTTTAAATTATTTTTAGAAAATATTTAACTTTATATACAAATTTCTGATAAGATGAAATAATATTGCGCATCGAGATTTTCAAACAAAATGTTTTTGAATTAAAAAAAAAAAAAGCTTAAAATTTTTATTTTTGAAAATTCGATATCCGAAAAATGGGTTGACAATTTTTTGTATTTTTTATATCTGCACGTAAATAATTATATACTTTAAATTTGCATTTGAATTTTATAAAGGGTGTCCCGGACCTGAGTGGAAGTATCTTAGATTGTGGTTCCTGGGTATACTCTAAGAAAAAAAAATTGTATGGGGGGAAGTTGTATCTCCCATCCCTGAGGCAGGGAGGGCAATTTCTGAAACATTGACTTTAAATCTAATAATGTGCTTTAAGTTTTTTTTTTTGAGAGTTAATACTCCATTCTTGCATTTGGTTTTTAAATCAAGTTGTTTAAGTGAATAGTTTTTAAGAAATTAAATTTCAAAGTCAAATATTTTGTTATTCTTTTTTGTCAAGTCAATATTTTTCAAAATTTTATTAAGTGCTGTTTTTGTGTTCAATATTCAATGCCCTCATTATTTTTCAGTCTATTACCGAAAACCGAATGTGAAAATCTGTCTTAGTTTTTGAGAAATTGAGAAAAAACAAAAAATACTTTTCCAAAATAAGCCCGAAAAATGAATAAAATGACAAAGTCATTACCGTTTCAATTTTTGAAATCGATGCATTCTTGCGGCACAGGTGACAGTCGAAAAATTTTTAAAGTTTTTTTTTCGGCACTTCTTAATTTTTCACCATAGCTTTTTTATAAATAAAATAAAATGCACGACTGGGTCGCACGTACTTATGCTCTTATGTTCAGGACACTGTGGACTTAAGAAGATTGTATTTAAAAACATGGAAATTATGAGAGAAAAATGTAGAGAAGCATGAAATACGACTTTTAAATTGGATAAAACAACTCTTTTGACAGTTTGATGTGGGAAAAAAGAATGCCATCTTAATTCTTGATTGAATATGATTGTATGGAAAAAAAATTTTAAATCGTTGGGGTGGTTTTTAAAAAAATTAATTTTTTATATATAAAATTCTTAAAACATTTTTAAGAACAAATCTTGGTATGCAAATCTAAAGTATATATTTATGTTTAATAAAAACAAAATTTGAAAAAAAATTGTCAACCTGTTTTTGAGATATCGAATTTTCAAAAAAAAATTTGGAAACTTTTTTTAAAAACCCAAAAACTCTTTTTTTGAAAATTTTGATATGCAATATTATTTGATCTTATCTGAATTTTGTACATAAAAAAATTCATCTTAATCCGTTTAGCCGATAACGAGAAAATTCAAAATAAAAAAAAAACGTTCTATGACAGGTACGATTAAAAGTTGCTAAGTGTAAAATTTTATAATTTTTGGTAGTAGATCGTACAAATTTTAGTATATGAAAAAAGTTTAATCAAAATCGTAGGTGTCGTTTTTAAGCAAAAAAATATTTTCCTTTGCGGTTTTTTCACTTTTGTATGGAAGGTACCGTTATTTTTTCATAAATGTTAAAGTTTTTCTAAAAATATTTTAGAGAGTGTTAAAAAAGTCTTAAATACCGAGTTTCAAATAAATCGATCATGTGGTTTTCAAAATATTTGATTTTCCAAAAAAAATTTTAGAACATTTTTTAAAAATCCAAAAAATATTTTTTCAAAAATGTTGGTATACAAAACTATTTATATTTTTTGGAAGCTTCTGTGTAAAAATAATAATTGAAATCGGTCGTAACGTTTTGGAGAAAATCAAAAATAAAAAAAAATGGTTCTTTGGGAGGTACCATTAATAACCATTTCTGAAAAATGATATTCTACCAAAAGAAAGCCTTTACTAAAATAAATTTATTGAATTTTTTTAAAGAAAAGTTGTCGAGCCGTTTTTGAGAAAAATACGATTATGTAAAATTGCTAAAAAAAATTGTATGGCAGGTACCATTATTTTTGATTCTAAAAAAAAAATGAAAAAACGTGTGGGCATAATCACCAAAAACTACTTTGTACCAATTTTGAAGAAAATCGATCGAGCCATTTAGGCTGTAGACGAACAGACAGACAGACAGACAGAATTGTGCCACCCACTTTTTTGGTGTTCTCTATCATGGTAATATCATGTTTGATTGTTATCTCAAAATTTTTTTTTTGCAGGAATCCAAAACTTGCATTATAGTACCTATAATAATCGCAAGTAAAATAAAATGCACGACTGGGTCGCACCTACTTGCTCTTATGTTCAAGACACTGCGAGCTTAAGAACATTGTATACACAAACATGGAATTTATGAGAGAAAAATGTAGAGAAGCATGAAATACGACACTTAAATTAGCTAAAACAACTCTTTTGACAATTTGAGGTGAAAAAAAGTATGCCATCTTAATTCATGATGGAATATGATTGTATGGGAAAAAAAATTTTAAAATCGTTGGAGCGGTTTTTTTTAAATTAATTTTTTATATTTTAACTTATTTGAACTTTCAAATAAGTTAAAATGATCAATTTCCGCGAAAAGAAAAGTTTAAAATTGTATAATTTTTTATATATAAAATTCTTAAAACATTTTTAAGAACAAGTTTTGGTATGCAGATTTAAGCTATATATTTATGTGTATATAAAAACAAAATTTGAAAAAAAAATTGTCAACCAGTTTTTGAGATATCGAATTTTGAAAAAAAAAATTTGAAACTTTTTTTAAAAATCCAAAAACTTTTTTTTTGAAAATTTTGATATGCAATATTATTTAATCTTATCTGAAATTTGAAAATTCATTTAAATTCGTTAAGCTGATAACGAGAAAACTCAAAATAAAAAAATACGTTCTAAGACAGGTACTACTAATAGCTGCTATGTGTAAAATTTTATAATTTTTGATGGTAGATCGTACTAATCTAAGTATATGAAAAAAGTTTAATCAAAATCGTAGGAGTCGTTTTCAAGCAAAAAAATATTTTCCTTTGCGGTTTTTTCACTTTTGTATGGAAGGTACCGTTATTTTTTCATAAATGTACAATTTTTTCTAAAAATATTTTAGAAAGTACTAAAAAAGTCTTAAATATCGAGTTTCAAAAAAATCGATGGTGCCGTTTTCGAAATATTTGATTTTCCAAAAAAAAATTTGAAATATTTTTTAAAAATCCAAAAAATATTTTTTCAAAAATATTGGTACACAAAACTATTGACATTTCTTGGGAGCTTCTGTATAAAAAAAATAATTGAAATCGGTCATACCATTTTGAAGAAAATCAAAAATTAAAAAATGGTTCCTTGGGAGGTACCATTAATAACCATTTTTGAAGAATGGTTTTCCACCCAAAGAAAGCCTTTACTAAAATAAATTTATTGAATTTTTTTTAAGAAAAGTTGTCGAGCCGTTTTTGAGAAAAATACGATTATGTAAATTTGCCAAAAAAAATGTATGACAGGTACCGTTATTTTTGGTTCTAAAAAAAAAATGAAAAAAACTTGTCGGCAGAATTACCAAAAACCACTAAGTACCAAGTTTGAAGAAAATCGATCGAGCCGTTTAGGCTGTAGACGAACAGACAGACAGACAGACAGACAGAATTTTGCCACCCACTTTTTTAGTGTTCTCTATCATCGTAATATCATGTTTGATTGTTATCTCAAAATTTTTTTTTTGCACGAATCCAAAACTTGCCTTATAGTACCTATAATCGCAAGTAAAAATAAAAAGTGGCGTATTGAGATTTTGTCGTGACAAATCGAATGTCACTTCATTTTTTCAAACATACCTTTAGAGAATTACTTAAAAATGTTTGGTCACATTTTTTATGCAAATCTAGCTTGTTTTGCTTCTAAACGCACAGACGCAGAGCAGAGTCAAACCTACCGATGTAGGTACGCTAAACATTTTAAATTTTTAGACTTCTGCATCATACGTATGTACATATAATGGTGTTGTTGTTGATTTTTTAAGTGCGGGACTGTTTAAAGCGCGAGATTATAAATTTCGGTATTTTGTAATTGTGCAGATCTCGTAATCCGAGAATATTCGAACTTGCAAGATTTGGTACCCAACCTGAGAGGCGAACCGGCCGCCGCTAGATTATGATAAAAAGTTAACTTCCAATAATTTTTTAAAATTAATTTTCAAAGTGTTTTTTCGAAGGTCGCAGGATAAATTATTGGAATTAATACCTACTGTGTCCTTGAAAAAAAAAAAATAGAGTTTCTTCAAGGAAATCTTTGCCTGCCCAATTCGTGAAACTAGCGGACCTTTAATGACCATTTGGTGACCTTTCAAATGAGATCCCAACATTGGCGTAGGAAGGTTAGGTTAGGTAAAAGGCCTGACAGTTGATCTCGTTACCGTCACACTTAGATCTATGTAGATCCGTTGTGATACCCTAGGAAATTGTATTCCACTTTATGTAAAAACCTATATGTTCTGTTAGCAGTCAAGCCATTTAGAGGCGTTGATGAAATTCAGAAGGCTATTAGCCGAAGTTCCAGAAAGTTCCTCTAGGTCGTCATAAAAATGATTTCCCAGGTGTTTCTTTCTTAAATGACAGAATACTGGGCAGCAAAGGAAGTGTAAGGTATCCTCATGTGCTTCTTCGTCACTGCATCCTCTGCTAAGGTCATCAGTACTGAGCCTCATTTTCTTTTTATGGTATCTCAGTAGGTTGTGTCCGGTGATTATGCTGACAAGGGAACGGAAATGTTTCTTGTCCATTTGCAATTTTGTCTGTTCTCTGCTTATTGAAATTTGGCCATAACTTTCTAGTTGTGGCGCATGTTTCAAGCAGATTCCATCTTTCATTGGTTTTTTCTAATATTTTGTTACCAATTTCCTGTTTGATGCTACAGGTTGGTACTTTGATATTTTGTTCGGCCTGAATTGAATCAAGCGACGAACCTGTTCTCGCCAGCTCATCAGCTCTCTCGTTTCCCTGTACATCACTGTGACCGGGAACCCAGCAGAGTCTTATGTTATGCTGCATGCCAAGAACCCTAAGCTCTTCGCGATAGCAAGTCACAAGCTTCGAATGTATCTCGGTGGCAGAAATTGCTTTTATTGCTGCTTGGCTATCAATAAAGAGGGTGATATCAGCTCGTGGTATCGCCATCATTGATAATTGCGTAGCTGCTTTTGTCGCTGCCAAGACCTTGGCTTGGAAGACACTGCAAAAGTCCGGAAGTCTGAAGTAGCTAGCTAGTCCCAGAGTTTCCGAGAAAATTCCTGTACCAACTCCAGTGTCCATCCTCGAACCATCAGTGAAGACAGTTATCGTAGATGCATTACTGAAAGGTTGGTTGTTTTCCCACTCCTCTCTATTAGGAAAAGAGGTAGTGAAGGGTCTGTTGAAGTGTAAATGGGGTGTTGTGTAGTCTGTGCAGACATTATTTCCCACATATCTCTGCAGAATCTGAGTATGGCCTGATGTGCTTTGCTTCCAGCATTTAGTCTGGCTTAGGCGCAGGGCACTGTATGCTGCAGATTCTTGCACGAATAGATCTAGGGGTCTCAAGTTGAGTATCGCTTCCAGTCCCGCTGTGGGAGTGGTTTTCAACGCCCCCGTAATACCTACGCATGCTAATCTTTGAACTTTTGTCAAGGTTTTCAGGTTTGTTGCTTTCTCAGTCGCGTTCCACCAAACTAAATTACCGTAGGTAAGTATCGGTCTAACTATTGCCGTGTACATCCACCTGATAATTTTTGGATTGGGTCCCAGAATTTTCCAAAGATCCTGTTGCAGGAATAGAACGCAACCATAGCTTTCTTTGCTCTCTCTTTAGTGTTGAGACTCCAGTTCAGTTTCTTATCAAGGATCACACCCAAGTATTTGGCCTGATCCGAGATTTTGAGTGGAGTCCCTGCAATTGATGGTAACATTGGTATTTTTCTTCTGTTAGTGAAGAGAACCAATTCAGTTTTCAATGGATTGACCATTAGACCACAATTCTTTGACCATGTGTTGACCTTTGACAGGGCATATTCTATTTGTTCACTAATAGTGGATGGGAATTTACCTGTTGCAAGTAGTACTAGGTCATCTGCATAAGCTACTACTTTGACTCCACTATATTTTAATTTTACAAGAATTTCGTTCATGACTAGTATCCAAAGAAGCGGAGAAAGCACCCCTCCCTGGGGTATTCCTCTGGATGTGGATACTATTAAACGTGATTCTCCAAGTTCTGTATTAATATGCCTGTTTTTAACATGCACATAGTCCAATTTATAATTGACTTTTCTATATTCAGCTCTACAAGGGCTCTCTTAACTGCATCGTTTTCCACATTATTGAAAGCTCCTTCAATATCTAGGAAGGCAGCAAGAGTGTATTCCTTGGCTTTGAGAGTTTTTTCAATTGTATTAACAACACAGTGAAGTGCAGTTTCTACGCTTTTGCCTTTCGTATAGGCCATGCTGCATTGGAGAAATCACCTCCGGGTTCAGTGAGCTGCGAATATAGATGTCCAACAGTCTCTCGAAAGTCTTAAGAGTAAACGACGTGAGACTGATTGGTCTATAGTCTTTGGCTTCCGTATGGCTGGGTTTACCAGCCCTCGGGATAAATACAACCTTGACTTCACGCCATTCTTGAGGTACATATCCCCATCTGAGGCTACTTGGCGTAGGAAGGAATTTGTCCTAAAGTGGGCAAAAAGTCAGGTCGGTGCAACAACAACCAAATTTGTTTTACAAAAAAATCGAAATCGAGGTTTTCGGTGCAAATGATTATTTAACAACTATGTATTTGGGCTTCAGCATTTATTTAATTCTTAAATCGGTTAAGAAGAAGACTAATGAATGAATTAAACCTCGCATTCATTTTTATTTCTCTTTGCTAAATGGAGCCATCGAAGTACTAAATACACGCCAAAACTGAAAATCGATTTCTTTTCCATTCCTAGATTAATTTTATAATATTTTTGTTATTTTTGAATTCACTTATTGATTTTTGAATATTTTGAAATTGGTGCAATGTCTTAATACAAACAAAATGAGGGTGTGGGCAAAAATTGCTTTTGTCTTATAACCAAATGTAGCTGAAGGCAAAATATAAATTTAAGTGTATGAAACTTTCTTCACAATTATTGTTCAATCTTGCTTTTGCGGTGAGTTCCAGAAAAGTTTAATGTCGATTTTTCTAAGGTAGGCAATTGCCTTTTTAAGGTGGGCTGTGCCCACCTCTGCCCCTTCCCCCTTCCTACGCCTTTGGATCCCAATATTTCGGAGCCCCAGGTCTTGGGTGTATCAAATTGATAACTTAGTTTTTTTTTAATTTCTTTTAACCCGTCATTTACTCTTTTGGACTTTTGGTTAAGACGAATTCAACCCAAGTCCCAACTTTGGTGGGAGTTATAGATTTTGCTTGAGGGAACTTACTCTTTTGGGAGTTGATTCGTAGAACCCACCACTTGCGAAGTCACAAATATAACTCTTACAGTTTATTTGAAAGTATGTCGTTCAGCACAGGTTTCTAACATGGAAAGAAAGTACCTAATCATGAACAAGTTCCAAATACAGTCTTTTAATTTTAGATCAACAAAAATTCTCCACCATTGTGTATTTTGTAAAGAAACTAGGAATATATAAATACATAATTGCATATGCGAATTCAAATCATAAAGGTCATTTTGCACCACCCACCAGTGCCTTGATTATAAATAAATAAATTTAATACTAACATAACTGCTCCTATGTACTTTTATTTTCTTTATCTACCCTGAGAAGCTTTAATTTTTTATGATCACTCACTCACTGTCCGCTTATTAATCGTTTCAATCGATTCAACTTGATTTCTATGTCATGTATTCCCAAGGATCAATAATAATAATGTACATATGTGCCAAGGGTTCAAGTGTAAAAAATAATATAAAAATATCAATGGGTTTGGGTACATGAAGGGTTCAATGCATTTAAAGGAAAAAAAAAATGTTTTGAAGAGCGCTTCTTTTGTAACTTGCTCTATGGGGCAAGGTATTGGTTTCATGTAAGAAAAAATAGAGTTTTTCTCAAGATTAACACTATACGTATGATGCAGAAGTCCAAAAATTTAGAATGGTTAACGTGCATCTGTCGGTTTGACTCTACTCTGCGTCCGTCCCTGCATTCAGATATTAATCACGCTTGATTTGCATTAAATTTGCGAACAAGCATTTTTATGTACATATAGTTCCCTTAAGGAAGAATTCAATTTTTACTCTTGCACTACTAAAATTGGTCTTTTTTTAGATGTTCTCAAAAACGGCTCTTTCAATTTTGATCAAACTTCACATACCATTCATTTCTGAATAAATTGTAATTATTCAGCGTTTCAGTTTTTTTTTTTTGGCTAAAAGTTCAAGTAACCGACACACCTTTTTTCGGTTTTGGAAAATTACCATATTTTGTGGACCCTTCCATATATTTTTCATCAATAGCTGCACTGATTTTCATCCAATTTTGTTAGTCGGTACCTATTTCTAATTTGATGAAGTAAAATTGTATTAAATTGATTTAAAAATAACTTTTTAAGCAAATGATATCAAAGAAATAATCAATTTATTTGAACTAATTAATATTGGTCTAGATTCTCGTTAACAATAATAATTACATTATTGGGCCTTCATTTACTTTCTATCTTCAATATTTCATCACATTAAAGCTTTGAGCTAGAAGAGGGCAAGTTCGTGCAATCCAGTCGTGCGTTTTATGTAATATTTTTGTAAGCAACTTTCAAGGTCAAAATATTGTTGTTTTATTGTTAATATTAAGAACCTACATACTATGTGACTGGCTTTCATGTCGTTATCCTTGGATATTTGTTTTTGTGCTTTTTTTTTATTTTTTTTTTTTCAAAAGAAACATATTTGCCAATACAAAAGAAAACTTTACAAAGAAGAAACTTAACACTTAAGAATTGTGAAGTTTGGATGGGTTTATGAATTTATTAGAACATAAAAAAAATTCTTTGACACTAGGAATGTGATTGCTTGAATTTATTGCGTACTAACAGGCACGTGCTCGTGTTTTGACAATACATGCAGAATTTTATTTTCAAAAGAATTTTATAAAAACACTTACAGACATATATATGTATGCAGCTTGAATGTTAAAAATAGCTGAGAGCATGTAAGGTTAGAAGTAGACAAGAAAAAAATCCCATTAGAGGGAGGTAATATTTCCCAACGCTTGGACAGGTGGGTCAATTTTATTAAAAAAATTACATAAAATAGAAAAGATTATCTAAAAAAGCAACGGCAACACTTACAGTATTGATTTGTATCTTTTTGGAAATCCGAAATTAAGCTTTTTTTTTGATAAATATTTTTGACAAAAAACTAAATATTTTGAATCAAAATTTTAAGCTTGAAGATATTTTTTGCTGAACCTATTTATTAAAAGGACTTTTTTGAAATTAATTTAAATCCGTTCAGCTGATAACGAGAAAATTCAAAATAAAAAAAAAGTTCTATGACAGGTACTATTAATAGATGCTAAGTGTGAAATTTTATAATTTTTGGTAGTAGATCGGACGCATTTTATTATTTGAAAAAAGTTTAATCAAAATCGTAGGAGTCGTTTTTGAGAAAAATAAAATGCACGACTGGGTCGCACGTACTTGCTCTTATGTTCAAGACACTGTGGGCTTAAGAAAATTGTATGTAAAAACATAGAAATTATGAGAGAAAAATGAAGAAAAGCATGAAATACGACTTTTAAATTGGATAAAACAACTCTTTTGACAGTTTGATGTGGAAAAAAAGAACGCCATCTTAATTCTTGATTGAATATGATTGTATGGGAAAAAAAAATTTTAAATCGTTGGAGCGCTTTTTAAAAAATTTAATTTTTTATATATAAAATTCTTAAAACATTTTTAAGAACAAATCTTGCTATGCAAATCTAAAGTATATGTTTATGTGTATATAAAAACAAAATTTGAAAAAAAAAATTGTCAACCCGTTTTTGAGATATCGAATTTTCAAAAAAAAAGTTTGAAACTTTTTTTTTGAAAATTTTGATATGCAATATTATTTAATTTGAAATTTGTATTCAAAAAAAATCATTTAAATCCGTTGAGCTGATAACGAGAAAATTCAAAATAAAAAAATACGTTCTATGACAGGTACTACTAATAGTTGCTAAGTGTAAAATTTTATAATTTTTGATGGTAGATCGTACTAATTTTAGTATATGAAAAAAGTTTAATCAAAATCGTAGGAGTCGTTTTCAAGCAAAAAAATATTTTCCTTTGCGGTTTTTTCACTTTTGTATGGAAGGTACCGTTATTTTTTCATAAATGTAAAATTTTTTCTAAAAATATTTTAGAAAGTACTAAAAAAGTCTTAAATATCGAGTTTCAAAAAAATCTATGATGCCGTTTTCGAAATATTTGATTTTCCAAAAAAAATTTTGAAATATTTTTTAAAAATCCAAAACATATTTTTTCAAAAATATTGGTACACAAGACTATTAACATTTTTTGGAAGCTTCTGTATAAAAAAAAATAATTGAAATCGGATATATCATTTTGAAGAAAATCAAAAATTAAAAAAATGGTTCCTTGGGAGGCACCATTAATAATCATTTTTGAAAAGTGGTTTTCCACCCAAAGAAAGCCTTTACTAAAATAAATTTATTGAATTTTTTTTAAGAAAAGTTGTCTAGCCGTTTTTGAGAAAAATACGATTATGTAAATTTGCCAAAAAAAAATGTATGGCAGGTACCGTTATTTTTGGTTCTAAAAAAAAAATGAAAAAAACGTGTCGGCAGAATCACCAAAAACCACTATATACAAAGTTTGAAAAAAATCGATCGAGCCGTTTAGGCTGTAGATGAACAGACAGACAGACAGACAGACAGACAGACAGACAGAATTGTGCCACCCACTTTTTTAGTGTTCTCTATCATCGTAATATCATGTTTGATTGTTGTCTCAAAATTTTTTTTTTGCACGAATCCAAAACTTGCCTTATAGTACCTATAATCGCAAGTAAAAAATATATTCCTGCCGTTTTTTAGCTTTTGTATGGAAGGTACCGTTATTTTTTCATATATGTAAAATTTTTTCTTAAAATATTTAAAAGAGTAGGTGCTTAAAAACTCTTAAGTATTCAGTTTCAAAAAAATCGATCACTTGAAAATCGAAAATTACAAAAAATGGTTCTTTGGGATGTACCATTAATAACAATTTTTTAAAAAAATGTTTCCCACTCAAAGGTACCCTTTACTAAAGGAAATATATTGATTTTTTTAAGAAAAGTTGTCGATCCGTTTTTGAGAACAAAGGAATTATGTAAAATTGATAAAAAAAAATTGTATGGCATGTACCGATATTTTTTTCATTTCATTTCATTTCATTTGTTTATTTGAAATATCCTTACACAGTAAGATACAGAATCTTCTTAATTTGTATAAGTTACAGTGATTAAATATTATGTAGATTGTACATGTTATATTACCAAGAGACAAAGAAAAGGTTAACTAAAGTAACAACATTTCATATAAATATTTCCAATATTTCATTAAATTTATATACATATGTATATTAGTTGTATGTAAATTGTTATCATTATTATTAAAAAAAGAAGAAAAAAGAAAAGAAATAAATATTTACAAAACAAACAAATCATCATCAAGGAAGTGTTTCTAAATATTGCCTGAGGCTAACTTTGAACAGGGTCTTGGAGCTCACCAATCTAATAGATCGGGGAAGGGAATTCCATAGTTTGATCGCATATGTAAAGAACTGACGCTCAGAAACTAAATATGTATATCGTATAGGTACAAGGTCACAACTTCTACTGGAACGCGGGAAACAAATCTTGTTATATAAGTATGAAGGTTGACGTGTTTGCAATATTTCATGAAGCAAGGTCAATGTCCTTTGTTTAAGGAGATTTTCAAAAGTAAGCCCATGTATTGACTTGGAGAAGGGAGAAATATGGTCAAACCTTCTTCGTCCATAGATATAACGTGCTATACTATTATAAGCAACATTTAACTTACGTTTGTGCTCATAATCACAATTAGCGAAAAGTTCACAACCATATAATATAATTGGTATGAGTAAAGTCTTGGCCAGAATTTTTCGTGTATTAATAGGTGTTATTTTCTGTGTAGCCCATAGCATACTAAGACATCCATATAATCTTCCAACTTTAGCTGTTATGTGGTCATTCCAGGTAAGTGTTTTGTTAAAAATTAAGCCAAGGTTTTTCGCTGAGTCAACAAATCCTATGGGTGTATTGTTCAAGTATACTTTAGGAAAATACGAAGTGTCTACTATGTTTCGTGATATTATGATACATTTGGACTTCAATGGGTTCAAGAAAAGGTCATTTAATCGTGACCAGCGATAAATTCTATCAAGATCCTCATTCACTTCACAAGCCCCATTCTCCACAAGTCCCAACAAGCAATTTTTCCGGAGCTGAACGTCATCTGCATACATATCAATTTCACAATTTAGTGAGCACGAAGGAAGGTCATTAATGTACATAGAAAAAAACAATGGACCCAATATCGATCCCTGCGGAACACCTCTGTTCAACGGAAGGAAGTTAGAAACAGAACTCTTTAAAACAACTGCTTGAAATCTATTTTTAAGATAAGAAGATATAAGATTTGTGGAGGATGAGGAAAATCTGAACTGTGTTATGAGTTTTTTACACAAGATATCATGGTTTACCGTGTCAAATGCTTTGGAAAAGTCCAACAGGGTAAGGTACGTCACTTGATTGCTATCAACAGATTGCCTTATTCCTTCCACCACGTTGACTAATGCGGTCGTACAACTGTGCTTAGACCGAAAACCTGACTGATTTGGGCAAAGTAAGTCATTACTATTTAGAAACTTTTGTATTTGGTTACTCATAATCCTTTCCAGGACTTTTGATAAATATGGTAAGATGGCAATAGGTCTATATTCGTTTTTGTTTTTAGGCACAGGAATTATTTTTGCTCGTTTCCAGGCACTGGGAAAGATACCTGTCATTAAAATCGTGTTAAATAAATGCGTTATATATTTCAATATAATTGGAAGAATAGCTTTTATGAAGACTGGATGCATTTCATCAAAACCAATAGCATTAGACTTAATGGATAAAAAACTCTCCAAAACATCAACATCTTCGACTGCTTCAAAATAAAAACAATTAGCAGAATTGATATTAAGAAACGAGTTTCCTACTTGTGGGAGCTCAAGGTGGTTATCAGTAGAAGGAAGGGAGGCAAATGTTTTATTAAGCTCATCGCAGTTTATGTTTGGAAAATCGCTGTTTAGCTGCTTTCCCACACCAATCTCCTTAAGATTTTTCCAAAGTTTATTTTTTGCTAATGAGGGTTCAAGTTTTGAAGCATAAAAACGTTTCTTAGCTTCACGTATTTCATATGTTACCTTATTTCGAAGAACTCGATATGCTTGGAGCAACACATCTAACCGAAAATGCTTCCAGCGCTTATAGGCAAGGTTACGCTTACATATCAAAGCTTTCACTACGTTGGTAAGCCAAGGCTGATATGTTGTTTTAGATTTTTTGACAACAAGTGGAACATGACAATTAAAAATACTATTCAAGGAAGATTGAATAAAATCCACTTGATCATCGGCAGATGGCATTTCATAGACACGATACCATTCTATCGATCGTAAATCTACTTCAAGCAAGACCTTGTTGATACGTTTGAAGTCTCTGAAGGATATTTCGGTGCAAACTGAAATTGGCTCACATTGGTAAGTCAAATGTATAAGGTCATGACGGGAAAAACCTGAGGCAGAAAGTTGATTATAGTTAAGAACCTTGTGGGTGTAACTTACGAAAAATGTATCTAAAAGTGTACAACTATCCTTTGTAAAATGAGTAGGAGTAGATGTATTTACTGGCATAAGATTAAGCGTTTTCATAGAATCCAAAAGGGACGTTTCTTCTAAGATATTACTATTTAAGTCTCCAACTATAATAACAAACGGCGATATAAATGTTAGCTCATCTATTACAGCATTTAAAGGTGTTGAGTTGATATACCGATTCGGTCTATATACTGAACCTAACAAGATTTTATTCCCTTTACAAGTGATTTCAATGAAAAGGTACTCAATTTCACTACAAGGTGGAGACTCGCGTAAAAACCTGCAGCTAAGCCCTGTACGCACATAAACAGCAACCCCTCCCCCGACACGCCCAATTCTATCTGATCTAAAACACCTAAAACCATCCAAGTTACACATGGCATTATTTATATGAGATGAAAACCACGTCTCAGAAACGCAAATAACATCAACATTCGAACCTTCAAACAAAAACCTAAACTCATCTATTTTAGGATATAAGCTCTGTGCATTAATATTCTAAAAAAATGAAAAAACGCGTGGGCATAATCACCAAAAACCACTATGTACCAAGTTTGAAGAAAATCGATCGAGCTGTTTAAGCTATAGACAAACTGACAGACAGACATAAATGTCAACGGTAAAAATCTATAAAAAAAATATTTTTTTTTTGTTTCTTCAACGTTCCCAAAAATTTTTGCATAAGACAATATTTGAAAAAAAAAGTCTTTGTCTTATGCTTTATTAAATTTTGCGTCATTTGACGTATTTCTTATTTTTTTTTGAATTGCTGTTATATTTTTTTTTTTTGAAAAATTAAGTTTTCATTTTCACTTTTTCAACGGTTTTTAAAAATTTTAACAAATGAAAGGCATTATAATACAAAAAATTTATGCAAATTTATGCTTTTGTAAATTCTGCATCATTTGAAATTTTTAAACTTTCTGAAATGTAATAAGTCGCAAAGAGCTTCTATTGGCGATGCCGGAACTCGGGATCCCGAAAAAACTGATCCAGCTATGCCGTTACAGAATACGCGGTGCAACGTGCCAATGGGTAACAGCTCATCCAAGTTATTCCAGACGTGTACAGGGTTCAGACAAGGAGAAGCGTTATCATGTGATTTCTTCAACCTAGTCCTGGAGCAGATAGTGCGCAAGAGTGGGGTTTACATGGAAGGCACTATCTTCAACAAGTCTTCTCAACTGACTGGCTATGCGGATCGACATCATCGGCCGCTCCAAGAGAGCTGTACTTCAAGCATTCACAGCTAGTGATGAACAAGCTGAACGCGTTGGTCTTGAAGTGAATGAGGACAAAACAAAGTATATGCTATCAACAAACAGAGCCTCGCCTGTCTATCGCCTAGGACAAAACGTCACTGTTAGTTGCAGTAATTTCTAGGTAGTCAAGGAGTTCACCTACTTCGGAACACACATCAATTCCACGAACGACACCTTAGCGAAGGAAATCCGACGAAGAATTACTCTAGCGAACCGCTGCTACTTCGGTTTGGCCAAACAAATGGGTTCAAAACTCCTTTCTCGAAACACAAAGTGCACGCTATACAAAACGCTAATTTTACCAGTTCTACTCTACGGCGCGCGCACTATGGGCCCAACTGGGCTTTTGCGTCTCATAAATCTGTAACTTTTTAGTCTTTTGAAATAATTCGCTGAAATTTTGTACACATCATCTTGAAGATACTACCAATAAAATAGATAAAACAATTTGAAGTGAAATTGATTTTATTCACACTAAAAAAAATTTCAAAGATGTGCATCTTTACCAATTTATGAACAAAACACAATTTTTGATAATTTTTTAATTGTTTATTTTATTTGAAATATTTTTTTGTTCAATTACAATCATACTTATGTATGTACATCTACATATTTACATTATTGTATGCTATAAGCTTATAAAAATATATACTATTATATTTTAAAGTACAAATTCAGTACAAAAACTTAACAAAAAAAGAAACAGAAACTGAATGTAGATAGTTGTAGGTAATATCTTATATTTCAATATTAATTTTCAGTATCTCACATAATCAGAAAAAAACAGACATATTGAATATAGAGTACCAATGCATTTCACTTGCAAAAGGTTTTAAGGGCTTAGGTGTATTGAAGAAATTGAAGGATCTTCTTTTCAACTCAAGAGGCTATTAATATACTTATTTATTGATATAGACCTCTTGAAACATCAATATACGTAAATAAGCATTTAAGGATTTGTTTTGCAAAAAAAAACTAAGCTATGTTATTCCTACCTTATAGCCTATTGAATAGACCTTTTAAATAGGAACAATTGAATCGGTTATTTTGAAAAGGGGGTAAGTCCACTTTTTTGACAAATTGAGTTATTTGTGGTTTCGTGTAGGCATTTGTGTTCTCCACACCCCTACTTAGTTTCACTAATGTCCCACCTATTCCTTTAAGAGTTTTGAAAATATTTATTTTTAAAAAGGTGGTAAGTCCCTGGACTTATACCCTTTTCAAAATAAGGCCCTCATTATGAATAGCGAATCGAGCGTTCGCTTAAAAGCGAATGATTTAGCAAATTCCCTTATCACGGTATTATAGATAGCGAGCTTCCACATTTGCTTAAAAAATCAATGTTGCCAACAATAGGATTGATTTTTGAAGCGAATGTGGAAGCTCTATCGATAATACCGTGATAAGGGAACTCGCTAAATCATTCTCTTTTAAGCGAACGTTCGATTCGCTATTCATAATGAGGGCCTAAACTAATTAAAGATTAGGTACACTCAACCCTTAGAGTTGGCCTGTCTAACAAAAATCGTTGTTTTTGGATGTTTTTAATGGATGTTTTGATTAATTTGACTTAAAAAGCTTTAAATAAAATTAAGTTTTTGAGTAATTGACTGATTTTTATAACTTTATTCAGAACTGTCCCAAATGAAGTACTAATGAGGAATAAGACTTAAAAATTTTGCAAACTAGTTTAATATTACATAATTATAATAAAAAAAAAATAAAAGTCAACTTACGGGACGTATTTTGGTAAGCAATGCTCATTAATTTTGAAAAGGGGATAAGTCCATGGGCGCCCGCAGGGGGGGGCAGAGGGGGCATTTGCCCCCCCCCCTAGAATTTCAAGTTTTTACTTTTGTTCTGTACATTAATTTAATTTTAATGTTCAGGACTACGAGGTGGTTCAATTTTTAGAATCAGAAAAAGATATAAAAAATATGTATGTAAGTATCCTACCAACCTTCCACTAATGCAATTCAATTTTTGTCACTCAATAATTGAATATCCAACAAAAAATGTTTTTCTGCCTCTCATGAAATTATTAGCAAAAGTTGACGTAGGTAATTTTTACCTTCCTTAGCACATGCACATGTTTCAGAAAACATAAAGAAGTAATCTTCCGTATAAAGTTTGTTCTCTTTTATATTTCCTTCTACTCGATAAACAGATATCCTTAACAAAGACTACAAACGCGTCGCGTGCCACAACGACAATATCTAATACTTTCATAATATGTTACCTACTTGTATTTTTTATTTCATAATAGAAAGGAATGTTTTTGAATCATGTCCCTGCAATGAGCGAGCAATGATCGACTCAGTGGCCTTTGTATACTTTTTCACATAGAGATCGGTTATCTAATCAAGTCGCAAGAGCATTATTTGAAAAAAAAAAGTGTGCTAGACAGATTTTCTAGGGAAGCACCAAGAAGGCTACAACTTCTCTTGCGAGAAAAAGAATAAATCCAATATTTCGTGCAAGGTCTTATTTTTTAAGTCTATTTTATAAGTTTTTGTCTTATCAATTAGCCCTTAAAAACTTTTGGAAGTCCTCATTAATTTCGCCATCATTTAAAAACGGAAACAAGTGCAATATATCCAACTATAGAGGCATTGCTAAGTTATCATGTATACCAAAATTGTTCGAAAAAAATTATTCCAGAAGCCATTGAAAAAAGATACAAAAACGTTATTTCGCCACATCAACATGGATTTATGAAGGGTAAATCTACCGCAACCAACTTGATGGAGTTTTCCTCGGATGTCATTGTAAAAAACCAAAATGGATTTCAAACAAATGTCGCATACTTGGATTTTTCAAAAGCTTTTGACCCCGTTTATCATTTTTACTTTTAAAAAAGCTAATGATAATTGGGCTCCCTAAATGGTTTATAGTTTGGTTGGAGTCATACTTATGTTGCAGATCACAGTTTGTCTATTTTAAAAACAAAACATCAAAAAAGATAATTATGTATTCCGGCGTTCCTCAAGGAAGCCATTTAGGTCCCTTTCTATTTATATTGTTTATAAATGACTTACATAGTGCAATCAAATATTCTAATCGTCTTATATTCGCCGATGACGCTAAGCTTCGCTTATCTTATAATAATAATGATGACTATAAACTCCTGCAAATGGATTTGAATAGTGTTTTCCATTGGTGTAGTGTAAATGATATGGAACTAAATGTAGCAAAGTGCAAGTGTATGTCTTTTTCACGCAAACTTGTGCCCTTCTTTAATGTCTTTTTCCTGTGTAGTCAACCACTTGAAAGGGTTGATAGTTTTGTGATCTTGGCGTTATAATGGACCCAAAATTAGACTTTAACAAACATATTGATCACATTATTAATAAAGTCAAATGCATGTTGGGATTTGTTTGTCGGTTTTCAAAAGAATTTCGAGACCCATACATTTTAAAAACTTTATACTGCTATCTTGTGCGAACAAAAATCGAATACTGTAGCAGCGTTTGGAGTATGAGTTTTCAAACTAATATAAATAGACTGGAATCTGTGCAAAAACGATTTCTCATTTATGCGCTTCGCCATCTTCCGTGGAACGTAAACACTCATCTATCACCATACAACCAGCGCCTAGCCTAAATTAATTTGCCGTCACTGACTCATCGAAGAACAGTCTCTGAAATATTATTTGTGTATGATGATTCTGAATATCTTTTAGCACAACTCAACCGAAATATTTACTCACGATCCTTAAGATCTGTAGATTTTTTAAATCAAAGATTTAATAGAACGAATTATGGAAATCATGAACCTTTGCTTGCTGCATGCTCAGCTTTTAATAAATATATTAATGTAATTGATTTTGATGTTTCAAAATATTGTTTAAAAGAAGAACTTTATAAATCTTTTCAATCTCAAAGCTAACTATTTGTAAATTTGTAGCTAAATAAATAAATAAATAAATTAAGTGCAGTCGTGAAAATTTGAATTTTGGCTATTTTCGTCATCGTCGCTGGGCTTTTTAGCACTTAGCTATTGCTCCATCATATCGTTTCGATTCCCTGAATGAATAATTTAATTTTTCATTGCACAAATTTGAATCAGAACTCGAAAACTAAATTAGTAACAGGAACAAATATATCATGGACCCACAAGTATGCTGAAACGCGTCCGTCACACTGAACTCACTTCGGCTTATTATATGAAGGTACTAAGAAGTGGGAGGGAGTGGAGGTAACCACGGCGTTTCTTACAAGCGTTTAAAGAGAAAAAAAACTTTTTAGACAAAAAAAATAATATTTTTATATATCTAACGGGTGCTTGTTTATTATATGCCATTATATTTTTTGCAACAATGCCTAATTTAGAATCTCAATTTTGAAAGGTAGATACATTTTACTTCTGCCCCCCCCTAGCAAAAATCCTGCGGGCGCCCATGGATAAGTCCACTACAAGAAATTAATAATATTTCTATGAAAATATTAATAAATATAATTGAAATTAACATAAACTGTGTCTCTCATAGGATACTTTCAACACACTAAAGCTAAAATAGTGAGAATTGTATACAAACATTATTAGACAGTTTTTTGTTTCTCCTGAAAAATTTAATAAAGTGGACTTAACCCCTTTTCATAATAAACGATTCAATTACGTGCAAGGGTTTTTATTATTGAATATGTTTTTTTGGCCCATAAGCATGCTTAAAACCAAAAATGCTACTAAATTCACCCATGCGTTTCTGAGGGAATGGTCACACTGGCCACTTTTCAGTATTTTTGGTATAACTCGAAAACTAAGCCGAACCTGACAATTTTACTCATAATACTTTTTGTTCGAAATTAAATTTTCTATCGAAATGGATAGTTTGGAAAATTTCTTAAAAAAATTTAAGCAGAAAAAGTAAACTAAAACCAACATAAGAAAAATCGAAAAATTAAAGATTTTTATTTTTTTTTCTAAATCGCGCATAATTTTTTTGGGAGCAAAGATACGCTCAAGACATGCATGAACAAAGTTAACTAGAGTCTTACGGCTTTAATATGGCATGTTAAAAAGCCATATTATTAGAAAATTGACAAAGATATAGTCATTCGCAAACTTTACCATTTCTTATCATTTTTCGCAGTTTTTGCCCGAAAGCCTATTTTTTGATACTTTATGACAAATTTAACGTTCTTAGCACCTAGTACCAAATCTTATGTTAATCGGACCAGCCGTTCGGTCTGTAGGCCTGAAAGCATTTTAAAACAGCCGAAAAACGAAATTGCGAACTTACATCCTTTTTATAAATTTTTTTATAGTTCTAATGTCATATTATAACAAAAATTTGATTTCGAACATTCTTACGAAAGTGAAATTTGCCATATTGTACCGAAAAAGGGACTTTTGAACTATCCATTTCAATAGAAAATTTAATTTTGAACAAAAAGTATTATATGTTAAATTGTCCAATTCAGCTTAGTTTTCAAGTTACACCAAAAATATTGAAAAGTGGCTAGTGTGACCATTCTCTCAGAAACGCATGGGTGAATTTAGTAGCATTTTCGGTTTTAGGTATGCTTATGGGCCAAACAAACATATTCAATAATAAAAACCCTTGCACGTAATTGTTCCTTTATACCCCTCATTTTCCAGTCTATTCAATAGGCTATTATTATTGGATATTAACACGAACCAAACTTTTGTGCTTCGCACTAGAGTCAAGATTAACCATAACAAAAACTGATTTTCAAGTTCAACTTCAAGATTTGTTAAACCTGTCACTCGGATGCTGAAAATTTGGATATCGTGATCTGAAATCCTATACTTAATGCAGATGTAATGGGTCTTCGGGACATGAGGAATATTAACAGATGGATTGGGTACGATATGTCGACTTTTAAAATATCGACTCCATAAGATCGACTTTTAAAATCTCGATAGAAAAAATCTCGACTGGTTAAAAGACCGACAGATCAAAATACAGACACAAATTTGACCGACTTTTTAAAATGTCGATTTTTCAAAATGTCGATTCTCAAAATGTCGACAGTGATCGAGATTTTCTGAATCGAGATTTCAACAGTCGACATTTTAAAAGTCGACATTTTGATAGTCGACATTTTGATCAGATCATATTGCAATAGTTTGAGTTTCATAGTTTCTTTTAAAAATAGAAGAAAATAATAAATAATAATAAAAAACACCAAGATGGCGCATTGGCTGTATCTAATGAGAATACCTTGTTTCTGATTATTGTGTATTCACATTTTCCTTATTGCTATCTCACTTGCATTGGTTAAAATGTTTCGTTCAGTTTAATAAACAGATGATAAAATACAGGGGTGGTTCACGAACTGCATTTTAGCTAAAAAATGAGTGAAAGAGATTGGTGCAACCCAAATAAATTTATCAGTCCGATAAATTTTAACTCCATTTTAGCAAAAACCGCTTTTAATGAATTTTGGTGCAACTGGACATAAGAGATATATAAAAAACAAGAAAAGGGATTTAAGAAGTTATTTGGTTGATAGATATTCGACACGTGATGAAAATTTTACAAAGGTGGAAGTTTGTATTAATTTTCATGTTCTGGTCATAAGTACTAGCAGTGCTGGATTAAGTCAGCTTTATGAAATGCATCAAAGAGGGTTGTTGGGACATTCCGTATTTTGTATACCTAGCCCAGGAATTTTGTGCAAGAGTTCTAAATTTTGAGGAAAAATTCCCGCTTCTAGTCCAGTCAACGAAGACTCAAAATCATAAAATAAATGCAATAAATCATGCTCTCTGGGTTATTATTTTATGTGGTAGGGTTGACCCCCAGGTATAACATACTAAAAGTCCCCAGCCTAGGGCCGCGAGCTTTAGGCAGGAGGGGGGGTTAAAGGTCCCCTTTTTTAACTTTTCGGGAATATTTTGAAAACTAAGCGTTTAAGCGAAAAAGTGTTCACTACAAAATGAAAGAATAATAAATTTCAACTTTAGAACTCATTGCGCAAGTATCTTTCTGAAGCTTACTTTTGAAGGATTTATTTTAAACAAAGGGTATTGTAAAATCACAAGTGTTGCATATCGATTTAAAGCTTGTTTTTATGACTATTTGATAAAAATAAATTAAATTTTGAAAAGTTTGTTTTTTAAATAAATAAGATTTTTTTTTAAAACCCGTTTATTTAAGTTTTTTTTTA
Source organism: Dasysyrphus tricinctus (assembly GCA_963921185.1). Lineage (NCBI taxonomy): Eukaryota > Metazoa > Arthropoda > Insecta > Diptera > Syrphidae > Dasysyrphus > Dasysyrphus tricinctus. The sequence continues at coordinate 97,937 of CAWUEQ010000164.1, forward strand.
AAGTTAAATGGACATTTAAATATTTCCGCAAACTTCCGCTGTTTAGATATATGTATTGCAATTGATTCCTTGGTTCCTAAACTTGAAAATACAAAAAAGTGTTCATGCTTTTAATTGCTTTTCTTTGATCTATAACGATGAGAATGCTGTAGTCTAGAATAAAAAAAATCTTTTTTTTATTTTTTCGTGCAAATTATTGTTCCATCAATTTAAAACGGCTTTAAATCAATTTTAAAACTGAAATAAGATCGTGAAAAACAAAAAGTCAGCTTTCATTTATATTCTTATGAATTCATAAAGTGTGTCCAAGAATATTTGAAATTTCGCGCCAATAGCTGCATTCGGCCACCTTTTTTGTATTGATATTGCAGGCGGCGCGGCGATTATTTTAAGATTTTTATGTTTCCTCAATTGTTGTGTGCCCAAGAAAGTTATAACCAAGCAATTTAAACTGTTCAAAAATATAAAATAAGTCTGATTTATATGGAAGTAAAAATCAAACATGAGTTGTTCCTAACAAGGCTTTTTTTTGCTGTCTATGTATGAAATATGTAATACCAATTCCATAAATATAGTCCAGGCGTGTAGTGTCGAAAGTCCATACTTGAAGGCATTTTCATTTTCTGGCTTAGATGTCACTTTTTCCAGATCATTCATTTCCTTTGGTTTTGCCCCACATATTGTACAGACAGCACTCGAACTAGTTTCTGTCAAAACTTGGCTTTTTTATCGATCATTGTTAGGAGCCAGTTATAGCTATATCATTGAAGCTCATTATTGAAAAATTCAATGATTGATTTTGAGAAGTTTAGAAAGTAAATTCTATTAATATTTTGATGGACGATTAAAGCTCAAGGCTTAATTAATATTTCTAGTCAAAAAAAATTTCAAATAGGCCCAACTTTTCACAAAAATTGACTTTTAATTTTTCAATGATCATTGGCAAGGTAGTTCAATCATTGAAATAAGAAATGTCTTTTTATGTGGAAAGTTGGGCCTAGTTGAATAATTTGTTTAGCTAGAAATACTAATCAGGTCTTAACCTTTATTTGTCCATCAAAATAATAAATGATTTTACTTCCTGAACGACTCAAAATCAATCATTAAAATTTTTCAATGATGAGTTTCAATGGCGCCTTAGGAACAACTCATGTTTGATTTTTACTTCTTCATCACTTCTAACGAGTTGAGTAAATGTTAGTTGATCGATCTGCTTTTGAATACCATCCACAACCACTCTTGTTTTCTCAGGAGTTTCTTTTGAAAACTCTATCAGTATTGGTCGGCAAAAACGTACAGAAGAACGCGTTCAATTCTGTCATAAGATCATTTTAGCTTCCTCGTTATTTAGTTTGATTGGAACAAGTGATGCTATAAATAAGTTTGCAACAAAGATTAACTCAGTTTTACCGCAATAATAATATCTGTTAAGGGTTACGTACGAATGACCGACAAAAAAAATGTCGACTGGTTAAAATGTCGACTTTTATCGACTTTTTTGTAAGTTAAAATACCGACTTTGTTTTTACCGACTTATTGAAATGTCGACAGTTTGAAATGTCGATTTTACAAAAAGTCGACTGCCCTAATAGAAGTCGAGAAAATTATCGACTTGTCGGTATTTTCCCATACAGAAAAGTCGATATAAAATGTAAATCGACATTTTAACCAGTCGACATTTTGACTTGTCGATATTTTGTCTGTCGGTCATTTGAAAGTAACCCAAGGAACAACGCTCTGCCCTTGCACAGAATACCTATATAAACTCAAGAATCATAAATTCTTGTCTGACTTTTTAACAGGAACTTAACAGTGTTTTGATGCTGTGGAAAATTTAAGACTATGTTTAAGACACAAGTTCCTATTTGATTGTTATAGTAATTAACTCATTTAGGTAGTTATAAATTTAATTTAACCTTTTGTTTAGCTTCAAGAAAGTTCAATAAAACGCATTTTTGTTGCCTACCTACATAATTATGTTTCGAACTTTAAACTGCCTCATTTTCTGGATGTATTATTATTGTATTAATATTAAAACACACGCGCTTGTAAACATCATTCCCTAAACTATGATTTGATCATTATTATCAAATATCGCACTGTCATAATCGCATTTTTTGTAATTTAATTTGTGTTGCCTATATATTTCGACGTCTTAATTGCCTCTTATTCTGGGTCTGTAATGTGTTTTAATATTAATACAATAATAATACATCCAGAAAATGAGGCAGTTTAAAGTTCGAAACATAATTATGTAGGTAGGCAACAAAAATGCGTTTTATTGAACTTTCTTGAAGCTAAACAAAAGGTTAAATTAAATTTATAACTACCTAAATGAGTTAATTACTATAACAATCAAATAGGAACTTGTGTCTTAAACATAGTCTTAAATTTTCCACAGCATCAAAACACTGTTAAGTTCCTGTTAAAAAGTCAGACAAGAATTTATGATTCTTGAGTTTATATAGGTATTCTGTGCAAGGGCAGAGCGTTGTTCCTTGGGTTACTTTCAAATGACCGACAGACAAAATATCGACAAGTCAAAATGTCGACTGGTTAAAATGTCGATTTACATTTTATATCGACTTTTCTGTATGGGAAAATACCGACAAGTCGATAATTTTCTCGACTTCTATTAGGGCAGTCGACTTTTTGTAAAATCGACATTTCAAACTGTCGACATTTCAATAAGTCGGTAAAAACAAAGTCGGTATTTTAACTTACAAAAAAGTCGATAAAAGTCGACATTTTAACCAGTCGACATTTTTTTTGTCGGTCATTCGTACGTAACCCTTAACAGATATTATTATTGCGGTAAAACTGAGTTAATCTTTGTTGCAAACTTATTTATAGCATCACTTGTTCCAATCAAACTAAATAACGAGGAAGCTAAAATGATCTTATGACAGAATTGAACGCGTTCTTCTGTACGTTTTTGCCGACCAATACTGATAGAGTTTTCAAAAGAAACTCCTGAGAAAACAAGAGTGGTTGTGGATGGTATTCAAAAGCAGATCGATCAACTAACATTTACTCAACTCGTTAGAAGTGATGAAGAAGTAAAAATCAAACATGAGTTGTTCCTAAGGCGCCATTGAAACTCATCATTGAAAAATTTTAATGATTGATTTTGAGTCGTTCAGGAAGTAAAATCATTTATTATTTTGATGGACAAATAAAGGTTAAGACCTGATTAGTATTTCTAGCTAAACAAATTATTCAACTAGGCCCAACTTTCCACATAAAAAGACATTTCTTATTTCAATGATTGAACTACCTTGCCAATGATCATTGAAAAATTAAAAGTCAATTTTTGTGAAAAGTTGGGCCTATTTGAAATTTTTTTTGACTAGAAATATTAATTAAGCCTTGAGCTTTAATCGTCCATCAAAATATTAATAGAATTTACTTTCTAAACTTCTCAAAATCAATCATTGAATTTTTCAATAATGAGCTTCAATGATATAGCTATAACTGGCTCCTAACAATGATCGATAAAAAAGCCAAGTTTTGACAGAAACTAGTTCGAGTGCTGTCTGTACAATATGTGGGGCAAAACCAAAGGAAATGAATGATCTGGAAAAAGTGACATCTAAGCCAGAAAATGAAAATGCCTTCAAGTATGGACTTTCGACACTACACGCCTGGACTATATTTATGGAATTGGTATTACATATTTCATACATAGACAGCAAAAAAAAGCCTTGTTAGGAACAACTCATGTTTGATTTTTACTTCCATATAAATCAGACTTATTTTATATTTTTGAACAGTTTAAATTGCTTGGTTATAACTTTCTTGGGCACACAACAATTGAGGAAACATAAAAATCTTAAAATAATCGCCGCGCCGCCTGCAATATCAATACAAAAAAGGTGGCCGAATGCAGCTATTGGCGCGAAATTTCAAATATTCTTGGACACACTTTATGAATTCATAAGAATATAAATGAAAGCTGACTTTTTGTTTTTCACGATCTTATTTCAGTTTTAAAATTGATTTAAAGCCGTTTTAAATTGATGGAACAATAATTTGCACGAAAAAATAAAAAAAAGATTTTTTTTATTCTAGACTACAGCATTCTCATCGTTATAGATCAAAGAAAAGCAATTAAAAGCATGAACACTTTTTTGTATTTTCAAGTTTAGGAACCAAGGAATCAATTGCAATACATATATCTAAACAGCGGAAGTTTGCGGAAATATTTAAATGTCCATTTAACTTTAAAAAAAAACTTAAATAAACGGGTTTTAAAAAAAAATCTTATTTATTTAAAAAACAAACTTTTCAAAATTTAATTTATTTTTATCAAATAGTCATAAAAACAAGCTTTAAATCGATATGCAACACTTGTGATTTTACAATACCCTTTGTTTAAAATAAATCCTTCAAAAGTAAGCTTCAGAAAGATACTTGCGCAATGAGTTCTAAAGTTGAAATTTATTATTCTTTCATTTTGTAGTGAACACTTTTTCGCTTAAACGCTTAGTTTTCAAAATATTCCCGAAAAGTTAAAAAAGGGGACCTTTAACCCCCCCTCCTGCCTAAAGCTCGCGGCCCTAGGCTGGGGACTTTTAGTATGTTATACCTGGGGGTCAACCCTACCACATAAAATAATAACCCAGAGAGCATGATTTATTGCATTTATTTTATGATTTTGAGTCTTCGTTGACTGGACTAGAAGCGGGAATTTTTCCTCAAAATTTAGAACTCTTGCACAAAATTCCTGGGCTAGGTATACAAAATACGGAATGTCCCAACAACCCTCTTTGATGCATTTCATAAAGCTGACTTAATCCAGCACTGCTAGTACTTATGACCAGAACATGAAAATTAATACAAACTTCCACCTTTGTAAAATTTTCATCACGTGTCGAATATCTATCAACCAAATAACTTCTTAAATCCCTTTTCTTGTTTTTTATATATCTCTTATGTCCAGTTGCACCAAAATTCATTAAAAGCGGTTTTTGCTAAAATGGAGTTAAAATTTATCGGACTGATAAATTTATTTGGGTTGCACCAATCTCTTTCACTCATTTTTTAGCTAAAATGCAGTTCGTGAACCACCCCTGTATTTTATCATCTGTTTATTAAACTGAACGAAACATTTTAACCAATGCAAGTGAGATAGCAATAAGGAAAATGTGAATACACAATAATCAGAAACAAGGTATTCTCATTAGATACAGCCAATGCGCCATCTTGGTGTTTTTTATTATTATTTATTATTTTCTTCTATTTTTAAAAGAAACTATGAAACTCAAACTATTGCAATAGATACCAGACTAATAATTTTTCGACACACTGCTTGGAAGTTATGAATCGATATTTTGAAGCGACGTCATCGAATACTTTATTTAAGCAGTGAATTATAAATTGGAAACATAATGCCTTCACCTGTTGTTTTCGTTATTTTAATTTGGAATCAACAATATTCCGTCAAATAAAATTGATTTTTTTTTTTGTAGGAAGGTAGCTAGATAGATATGTGCGTTTAAAACTGCTTTTAAAATTTATCTGGAGGAAAATGGAATTTTAGTTTATTGGTTCGTTTATTGGCCTGTTAGATTTAGAAGTGGTTGGTGCAACCGATAAATGTCATTTTAAAATTAAACGAAGCAATACAAATTTAATAGTGGTCGGTGCAACTGGCCATTATAAATCTAACTTAATGTGACTGTTTTAAATTAAAAGGGTTTCAACATATTTTAGTTGTTCAATAGTTGATTCCATTATCCTTAAATAAAAGTAAATTCCAAGAATTCTTTGTTAACTATTAGGGCTTATATAAGTAGATACCCAAAGGGTACCTATAAGCATTTTACGGAGAAAACATAATATTTGTCCAGATAATAGAGGCAAAAACACGTGCTGAAAATCTATCTAGACCAATCAATTTGGTTTTGTAATAGAATTTAATCTACCTCTAGAGGTACCTTTTGATAATGTTTTACTATTATTCGCATGTTTTGTAGTTTAAATAAATTTTATTTGAACAATAAAATACCTCATCGATATAAACAAAACAATGTGTGACAGTGAAAAAAAAGGACAAAAATTTTTATTGAAACTGAACAAAATGATTATATTTGCGTTTAATCTTTTCTTTTTTTTCCTCCTCACAGGGAAAAAATATTTTAACATCAACCCTTACCCAGCTTAATTTTATTGATTTTTTGTTTTGTTTTGTTTTTGTTTTAAATCCAAATCAAAACTAATTCTTGTTTTCTTTTCAATTTATTTTATTTACCTTCACTTTTATGTATATTGTAGCTGTAGCTGTAGGTATGTAAAAATATTTGTTGCTTATGAACCATGAAACAAACTTTCACACGTGCTGCTTTTTTTTTTTTTGTTTTTTCTTTTGAATTAAACCCTCTTAAGCCCCTTGTGATTGAGCATAGAAAAAAATAAAACTGAAATAAACAAACAAAACAAAAAAAATTGTAAAAAGTATTAAAGCCATAACAAAAATTACCTCCATGAAAAAAAAATGCTTCCCATTTGGTGTATTGTTTGGCCAACTGGTGTTTTTTGAACAACCCTCAAACCCAACTCTTAAAAAAAAGGTTAACATTTTTGTACTCGGAAAGTTAAGTGGTGGAAATTTGTGTTGTTATTTATTTTTTAAGCAAAATGTAATGAAAATTTTGTCGTTTTATTTCTCATACATTGGATCTCTGGTTTTATATAGTTTTGTCTAGCAGATGATACGGAAATTATAATATTGATTGAGGGCTTTTGATATATTTTATATTGTTATTCGTTGTTGATAGGAACTTACAGTGGGATGAATCAAATATCAATTTTTAATTCCAAAAATATCAACAAACTTCAGCACTTGTTGTCAATTCCAAATAAAAACAATCAACAAAAAGCGATTAGTATGTGTGCCCTTGACCCGGATACGAGCAGTTTTGAAATCGAATGAAACCGATTTGTGTCGAGGGGACGTTCGGGGCTATTCGGTTTCTATTTTATTCGATTTTGTTGAGGTTGTTTTCCAATTGTGTTTGCCACCTTTTGGTGGGGTCTTCCTCTGCTTCGTAGATCATCAGGGTTGGATTCGAAGATTCTCCACGTGTCCCAGCCATCTCACCCACTGAATTTTCAACTTTTTTGACCAGGTCGACGTCCGTTGTTGTGGTTTAGCCCGTAAAGCTCATCGTAGAATCTTTTTCTCTAAACTCCTTTGATACCTAGGTAGAGGAAAAAAATTTACCCGAAGAAACTTACTCACAAGGATACATGCTTCTGCCCCATACAACAGGATAGGGGTGATTACGGTCTTATAAAGATTCCCTTGTTTCTACGAGAGAATGCCTTAAATACTTTCTAGGCCCGAAGAAACAGCGGTTGACAAGAATAATTTTTCATTTGATCTCTTCACTGATGTCATTTGGGAGGTAAAAGATCCCAGGTAGACAAAGTCCTTGGTAACTTCGACGTCTATCATCAGACAGTTCTTTCTCGTTGATAGCATATATTTCGTCTTGTCTTACTGGACAGTCAATCCCATTTTCGTAGAGCCTTAGACTCAATACTGGCAAATGCACCAAACACAGTTCACTTAGTTCTGCTAATGATGTCATAATTTCATCTGCATATGCGAGTTGTTGAACGAATTTTTAATAAATTGTTCCAGTCTTGTTGGCTTGCGATGTTCGTACAATTGCTTCAAGAGCTATGTTAAATAGGTTATGGTTACATGATAACGCGTTGCCTTGCCTAAGACCTTTCTTAACATCAAACGGTTTAGTGTTTTTACCGAAGGTTGTCGTCTTTCTGTATAAGTGGACCAGATTATGGCAGGTATGCCAATATAGGACATGGCTCTGTTGTATAATTTGTCTCCATCCACGCTATCATATGTGACTTTAAAATCGATAAAGAGGTGGTTTGTATCGATCTGGAATTCCAGGTTTTTAAAAAAATCTCTCGGAATGTAAACATTTTCGATTGACGGTTGACTTGCCTGGCAGAAAACCACACTGATAAGGACCGCGATCAGATCGTTGACAAAAGGTTTTAGGCAATCACACAGTACAGCCGAAAAGATTTTATATGCGACGTTTAGAAGACGTCTGTGAAGTAAGCAGGGCAACTTTCACCCACGCAATTGGGACCTTGACAGGAATTTGCAGTTTTTTTGCATTTTTTTGCATTTCTATTCCCGATTTTGCAGTTCGCCAAATAACGGTGTAATTTAGTGATCTGCTAACTTCACAGTGAAGTCAGCTTGGTCAGAATTTTGAAGTCCTTTTTTTGAAAAAAAAATTCATACTGACCTGCTAACTTCACAGTGAAGTTAACAGGTCACATGGTGTATCTCAGGAACCAAGCATGCTAGGAACTTGCAATAAGGCTCCAAATTTGCAGTTTTTTTGCATTTCAACGATAGGCTATGTTCAAAATTTGTAGTCCTCAATTTAAAAATTTCCCAAGTTTGACTTCAATATGAAGCAAGTAGGTCACATCGTGTATCTCACGAACCAAGCATGCTAGGGACTTGCAGTAAGGCTCCAAATTTGCAGTTTTTTTGCATTTCAGCGATAGGCTAGGTCAGAATTTTGATGTCCTTTTTTTGAAAAAAAATTCATACTGACCTGCTAACTTCACAGTGAAGTTAACAGGTCACATGGTGTATCCCAGGAACCAAGCATGATAGGAACTTGCAATAAGGCTCCAAATTTGCAGTTTTTTTGCATTTCAACGATAGGCTATGTTCAAAATTTGTAGTCCTCAATTTAAAAATTTCCCAAGTTTGACTTCAATATGAAGCAAGTAGGTCACATCGTGTATCTCGCGAACCAAGCATGCTAGGAACTTGCAGTAAGGCTCCAAATTTGCAGTTTTTTTTGCATTTCAGCGATAGGCTAGGTCAGAATTTTGATGTCCTTTTTTGAAAAAAAAATTTCATACTGAGCTGCTAACTTCACAGTGAAGTTATCACCTTTCTTCAGGATCGGAGAAACAATGCTGATGTTCCATTCATCGGGCATTCTTTCCTCTGACCATATTTTGCATATAAGCTGGTGCCTACTCCTAACCAATTCATCGCCAGTCGTTTTAAATAGCTCGGCCGCAAGGCAATCAGCTCCAGCAGCTTTATTGGGATTAAAATAGACATAACAATCTAAACCTAGGTATATTCCACGTGCAGATTCGAAATTGTCCTTGTGTCGTTTGCTTGGATCGTCAACATAAAATCATCCGTATCGGAACTAACACACAACTAACTCACAGACGCAAAGACGCATAGACGCACGGACGCATAAAATGATGAACAGCATGACGAACCTCACTTTATCAGACTTCCCCATGATCGTCATGTTAAAAATTATTGAATTCTCCGAGTTTTCTCTAAATAATACCATAAGTGCCCTACATATCAGCAAGTAAAATTATATAAAGTCAATAAGCGTCTTCACGTGTTGCAACAATAAAAAAAACATTCTCACGGGGAGAATTTAATTAAGATACCAACCTCAAGTGGGAGTTAAAACCTACCTTAATAATTATGTAAATAAAATATTTGCATAAAACTAATTACTTTCCTTCTATTGCTGCTGCTAAATTCATGAAAAACAAATCGAAGTAAAAAGTAACATTAAAAGAATGCGACAGCTGAACTACTGACGTCTCTTTGATGGATTGATAGCTTAAAAGATAGTTTTCCAAGCCCCTTTCCTTACTTACCTATCGTCTCTGCGATACCAAACATCGTGCATATGTATACAGAACATAATATACAAATGTCTGGAAACTTAAAATTTATGAGCTGAGCAGGGAATAGTTTTACGATTTAATCGTTTTTCTACTTTACAACAAAAATGTCGGTTAGATATTATATAGAACAGTTATATATATTTTCACCATCAGACCCCACCCTGCATGCTTCACCCTTCTTCACTTAAGGGAATACATAACTTTATGTAGGTTTATAGCTCTGATGATGGTTGTCACGAAAGTAAGGTGACTTAGTTTTAAGTTGGGCGGAAAGCGATATAAAATGCGAAAAAGTTCATAAATCATTTTGAATATGAACACAAATGGCAATGATGCATAAGAGATAATAATTTGATGATGGGTCAATTAGTACGAAATACTATAGGTCTAGAGGTCTATATAGAATGAAATGTGTTTGAAAACAATCTACAAATCAATAAAATGACAACAATTTATTTTTAGCTGGGGGAGTTTTCAGCCACTAACATACATTTTCTGTTAAAATAATTTTAAGGGATCAAATTGTTTAACCTCTACTGCAGCACAAGCCAAAAAAAGCTTGGTATAGATATATTGGATCAAATGACAGGAAAGTCCTCTGGAACCAGCATTGAAATCCTACGCCTATTAATTCTTGCACCACAAGTAATTGCAGTTTAAAATTCTCAAAATTGTTCCCGCATATCAAATCGTTTGAATTAAAATGGGAGCAACTGAGTGAGCTCACACCCGAACAGGCAATTAAGAGCGCTTCATCATTGTATGTACAGAGATGGGCTATTAAATTGAATGGATTTTAAAATAAAATAAAAAAGCTTTTACCGAAATAAATAGACATTGCAATCTCTCCTTAAGAATATCCCTTTCCCATATAAATTGACACCTTTTTATAACTGAATAGATTTACATGATTTTGTATTGTACCGGGTGATTTTTTAAGAGGTTTAGAACTTAAAAAAAAAAAAAAAACACAAAAAATTCGAAAAAATGAATGAAATATTTATTTGAATCGATAGTTTGAACCTTGCAATTTAATGTTTAAGGATAATTTCATGCAAATGTTGACCGCGGCTGCGTCTCAGGTAGCCCATCCGCTGAGTCCAATTTTGGCATACTCTTTCACACATATCGGCCGGTATCTCACGAATGAATGCATGGATGTTGGCTTCCAGTGCGTCAATCGAAGCGGGCTTGTCCCTATAGACATTAGCCTTGACATACCCCCACAAAAAATAATCTAATGGTGTCAAATCGCACGATCTAGGCGGCCAATTGACCGGCCCGAAACGTGAAATTAACTGTTCACCAAACTCGCCTCGCAATTGCGCCATTGTTTCGCGTGCTGTGTGGCATGTGGCACCGGCTTGTTGAAACCACATATCATGCAAGTCAAGAACTTCCATTTCGGGCAAAAAAAAGTTTGTTATCATCGCTCGGTAGCGTTCACCATTGACAGTAACGCTGCGATTCGCATCATCTTTGAAGAAATATGGCCCAATAATGCCGCCGGCCCATAAACCGCACCAAACAGTGGCTTTTTCGGGATGCATTGGTAGCTGTTGCAATGCTTCTGGCTGATCTTCACTCCAAATGCGGCAATTATGCTTATTTACGTACCCATTCAACCAAAAATGAGCCTCATCGCTGAACACAATTTTTCGATAAAAAAGCGGATCCTCGGCCAGCTTTCCAAGAGCCCATTCACCAAAAATTCGGCGTTGTGGTAGGTCAGCTGGCTTTAGTTCTTGCACCAGCTGTATCTTAAAAGGCTTTACGCCCAAATCCTTCCGCAAAATTTTCCACGTAGTGCTGTAACAAAGGCCTAACTGCTGGGAACGGCGCCGAATCGACATTTCGCGGTCTTCTGTAACACTAGCTGATACGGCCGCAATATTTTCTTCACTACGCACAGTACGTAAACGTGTTGGTGGTTTAATGTCCAACAAAGTAAATTTGGTGCGAAATTTGGTCACAATCTTCCGAATAGACTGCTCAGAAGGTCGAGAATGCCGACCATAAAATGGAAGCAGCGCGCGATGAACATTTCGAACCGAGCACGAATTTTGATAGTAAAATTCAATAATTTGCAAGCGTTGTTCATTTGTAAGACGATCCATGGTTAAATTGCAAACCAAACTGAAGCTGTTTGACAGTGACACAAGGTACTAAACACACGTCAGCTGTCAAAACCAGTGTTGCCAAAACCAAACCAGCTAAAAAATCACCCGTTATAATAGCTCTCTCATAAGAGGACTCTTATGACTGGACAGGACATGGAACCGTAGATACGAATTTTAATAACTGTAATGGAGTATCACTGTCTCTGAAGCGAAGTGTAAGTATAGTCATTGAGCATTATTATTCTAGTGTCGTATTAAGTTAGTTCCAATTCCAATACTATATGTTTAATAACCCACAACTTCTCGAGTTTTGTAATATAGTGATGGTAAGGCTCTCAAATAAAAGTGAAGAGGAAACAATTACATAAGTCTTAGGCCAAGATTACACATGTAAGTTTTACTTACCACTTATGTAAGTCTTACAGAAGCAACTTACAAGAGGCTTTACATTACAGATGAACTTACAGTAAAAAATACTTCCGTAAGTTTGAAAACTTATCACTGCCGTTTGAGTAAGCTGTGAGAGTTCCGTAAGTTGGAAAAAACGTTTTTATACTTGTAAGTTTTTCTTTCAACTTACAGCTTACGTAAGTTTATAAATTTTCTGTAAGTCACTTACAGAGCTGTTTACGCTTGTAATTTTATCAAAAGTTGCTTCCGTAAGTAACTTACGAAAGTAAAACTTACATGTGTAACCTTGGCCTAAGAGCTGAAAGCAAATTTATTTGGATGTAACGGGTGGTTTTTTTAGAGGTTAAGAACTTTAAGTTGGCAATACTATTTTAACTGGCGGCCATTTTGTCAGCTGTCGTGATTTATTTTTAGTTTGCTTTGGCATTTTTTGGCTTTATGGGTTGGTATGGAATAATTGGTCCGTACTTCTTTAAAAACGATGCTTGCCACAACGTTACAGTTAATGGTGATCGCTATAGAGCCATGATTACTGACTTTTTCGTTCATCAATATTAAATAACCATGATGTACAGGAGCTGTGGTTTCAACAAGACGGCCGGCGGCGGCGCAACTTGTCACACATCTCGAAGTTGCTGGTCTACGCCGCCGGTAAGCGCGAAACGATTGACCACTTGGAGGAAAATATTCGCCGTGTTATTGCCAATATACGGCCACAAATGTTGGAAAAAGTAATCGAAAATTAGACCTCCAGATTAGACTACGTCCGAGCCAGCTGTGGCGATTATATGCCAGAAATCATATTTAAATTATAATGCTAGAAAATTATCTTTCGAATAAAGTAAATTTCATGTCAATTTAAAAATATCAACTTTGTTTTATTCCATTTCCAACCAAAATTGGAGTATGAGTGATTAGTTAGTACAGGTATCGTGTCGTGATATCAAATACCAAAGTCTGGCAGATTTGTTTCAACATTTGGAAGGGTTGGGGGTCAAAAAGTGTTAAGTCCCCTTTATTATTTCCTTGAGACCTAGAGAAAATGACAGAGCATAATTTCCTAATTTTAAAAAAGTGAATTGAAGTGTCAAGCTAAGACTTTACATAAATTTTAGCCTTTCTATTTACTTTACTTTAGTGAGAAAGTATATTACATATTATATATATAAAATTCTGAAAACATTTTCAAAAACATTTTGGTATGCATTGATTATTGCGTGTACAAAAGCTAGATTTTAAAAAAATGTCAATTTGTTTTTGAGATCTTGAATTTTGAAAAAAATGAAGAATTATTTTTAAAATTCAAACATTTCTTTTTTTGAAAATTTTGAAACACAATATTGTTTCAACTAACTTGAAATTTAAATATAAAAAAATTTTAGTGCCAAATTAAAAAAAAAAAATCTTTAATAGCTGCTTAGAGTAAATTTTAATAATAATTTCCAGAGTAGTTAGACCGTATACCAAAAATAAAAAATATTAAAATCGTAGGCGCCGTTTTTGTGAAAAACGAGATTTTCCTTAAAGGTTTTACACATTTTTATATGAAATGAACTATGTATTATTTTTTCATTAAAGTACAATATTTGTTTATTATAATCTAAAAAGTATTACAAAACTTAAAAGAACTACCTTTCAAAAACAATCGACCATGTCGTTTTCGAAATACGTAATAAGTTTAAAAAAAAAAATAATATATTTTAATAATATTTTGGAAAATTTACTTTTAAAGAGGCATAACTATAGAAAAAATATAAAAAAGCATTAAATAAACAACTCCTGAAATAGCTAAGAGCTCAAAAACAAGTATGCCATTTGATAACTTGAAAAAATACGAATACATACGAACCACACGTAAAATATTTGGTCTATTCATCGATTAACCATCATTAATCCTTTTTTCATACTGAAATTCAGTGGTTGTTAAGTAGTGATTATTTAAAAATTTTTGATGTCAATGTGTAAAGTAATCTAACTTACTTAGATAATTAGGGCCTGTTTCACAATGTTTGAATAAAGTTCTGATTAGTTATTCGACAAATAAGTTCTGAGGCAGGTTCATATATTCACAAATAAAAAAAATGTTTATGAATTTATTACTTAATCAGTTGGGTCATAAGACAATAATTGGTAATTTTTCTTCTGTGGACTTATTACCCTGTGCTAAAATTTATGTGTCGGATATCTAATCAGAACTTTATTCAAACATTGTGAAACAAACCCTTAGTCTAAGCGAAACATTTTTTTAGAAAGCACACAGCTTCAACTTTTCATTCATTTCAATCAAAGATAGGTGCATAATAGTTGGTCTAGTATTATTTGTAGGGTTTTGATTTGCCGTTACGAAAAAACGCGTACTGCACTAGTTGTGTTTTTGATGAATCACTACTTTAAAGCAAGTAAGCAATAGTTTCATGCAACCATGCTGCGTAGCGCTGCTATAACGAGACCAATTATTCGAAAATTACATCAGAGTACCATTGAAAGTATACACAATTTCCAATAAATCTCTTTTTAAGTTTCTTTTCAACCCGTTTGGACTCAAGCGCTTGTCGAAAATTGACGTATTTTTACTGTTTTCAAAAATCCACTCGAAAGCACTTAGAAATTACTTTGTGTGACAAAATTTTAATTTTTGTCTGTAAAATGAACCACGATTTACTTTTCTGATAGTCTTTGATGCGTTGAGCTTGAATCTGGCCCTGAAATTGCTCTATCACGTCATGTTTTTGATATATTCGACTCTAAGAATTTTAAAAAATGCATTTTTTGTGCAAATTTGGGGTAAAATTTAATGTTGAGGTAATTTTTTTTTTTCGAAAAAATGCTTATAGTCATTCTGAGGTATGAACATTTTACTACAAAATTTTTTTTAAATCTTTCAAATACCTCCATTCATCTTCGAGAAATCATTAACTACCTAATTTGAAAAATCCTGTCTACTTTGTGCTCAAAAGAGCACTTAGTGAGCATACCTACCAACAAATTTATCAGAATCGTAGAAGCCCTTCTTGAAAAAAATTAGATGTTTTTAAAGGGTTTTATCCCATTAAGAAAGTAAAACATTTTTTTTGTTTTGTAATTCTATATATTAATACGCTTAGCAAAATGTATGGAAATTCTTTCATTACACTTTTCTCCGTTAATACTCAACGCAAAAGCATGAAATAAGTACTGTTGGAAATGTGCAGAATCTAAAAATTATTTGTCCATGTAGCCGTTAAGCTTGGTAATGGTTATTTGATTTTTTTTTTGAGGTTATTGAATTTTATCTTTTTAAAGGTTGTGTTTAGAATTATGAAATTTTGGGAGATGATGAAGATTATTGATTGGGATTTTTGGTGAAAAAATTCTAATTTTTGTTCAAATATAACTCATATAAAAGAAATACATGTTTTTTGTACAGTATACTTCGCCTTAAAAGCTATAAACAAATATTTTGTTGTTTTAGTAATTAAAAAAATGCTTTGCTTTTATTCTTTTGACTACTGTATGAATCTTTTGACTGTGAGATGAACGACCAAAGCGAGAAGAACTGATAAGGCAACAACTTGAAGAGGGCCACCCAAGGTAGATAAGAAGTAACTACCTATACCTACTGTTGTTGTAGGATCCTGTGTAACCAAAGTACATTATGTTAAGGGTAATATCACTAGCGTTTCAATTTTTGTTCAGTTCTTGTATGTATGTGTTATGTGTTAAAATTTGGTCTTGCGTTTACGTGTGAAGCCGTTTTTTATTTCTGAAAAATATAATTTTGACAACATTCGCAGTATATTACCTTAGATTTTTGCACTGTGCCCAAGTGACACACTTGCACAATGGGTTAGAGAGAACTCCAGAGGGAGTTTGAAACCTCTGAACCTCTAAGCTAAATGGTCGAGCTTCGACCACAGATACGGATACTATAGTATTCTTTAATGTTTTAAAAGAAAAGTTTCAAAATAATGATGACGTTCTCGAAATATTGAGTTTTCAAAATAAAAAATGTGAAATAGTGTTTTTAAAAATCCTTTGAACAATTGTTTGAAAATTTTTGTACACAAAGTTTTTTAAAATGTTTCAAAAGATTCTGCAAAATTGTAATGATCGACACTAGTAACATCGTTTTCATGAAATCTAAAATAAATTAAATGCACCACTGGGTCACACGTACTTGCTCTTTTATGACCAAGAGGTTTTGGGTTTTAAACTATAAAACAAATTGTAAATAAAGACATGGAAATTATGGAGAAAAACGTAGAAAAGCATGAAATATGAATTCATAATCAAAATATGAATGTATGAAAAACAAAATCGTTGGAGCTTTATTTAAAAAATTATTTTTTATAGGTATAAAATACTTAAAACATTTTTTAAAAACACATTTTATTTTTATTTGTATGCTTATTCTTAGAATTTATAAAAATGCATACAAAATTTAAATTAAAAAAAAATGTCAATTGGTTTTTGAGATATCGAATTAAAAAAAAAAAATGGAAGCTGCTAAGCGTGAGTCTGTATCACAAGAGCACTAATTCAAGCATACTGAAAACATTATATCAAAATCTTAGTACTCGTTTTTGAGAAAAATGAAACTTTTCTTATAACGATCCTTAAACATTTGTACGTGCCGTTATTTTCTTCATAAAAGCAAAATGTTTTCTTAAAATAATCTAAAAAGTATTGAAAAACTTAATGGTACCGAGCTTCAAAAAAATTTACTAGTAGTAGTAGTAGTAGTAGTAGTATTGTTTATTCTGAATTCATTTTTATATAATAGGTACAATATTTATACATTTTTAAGATTTATGTGTAATACTTGAACATTTTAAATAGTTTCAAACATTTAAAAATATAATAAATTTGAATTAGTATTTAAAACAAAATATTTATACCACAATGACATATATGTGGTCTGTCGTGATCAAATTCCACATTAATTAAATTTTAAATTGACAACCCTTGGCTGTTTTTCATTCGATACATTTTATGCTGATGACTTTAGCTTTTTTTTTGTTATTAATAATCCAATTCGCTCATTAACTCCTGTCTATATTTAAGGGCTGATTGTAGGTAGTTCACGAGGGGAGTCCAATTCATTTCTCCATTCAGTAATCTGATAACCGAGTTTTCATCCATCGAAGCTCTTCCGAAGCAGATGCGTCGTATGCTACTCAGAATCGGACAAATTGCTAGAAAGTGACCGAGAGACTCTTCTTCAAGCATATTACATAGTGAGCAATTACGATTTTCCTGAACTGTCATAGTACCATTGAGTTTTATGAGGCCTGCTCGTGTTTTCAATATCCATCTGATCGTTGAGAATTTCTGCTCATCGCAAACATACTCCTTGCCTGCATCAAAGTTGAGTAGATGGTAGATGCTATGGGATCTTGTCAGCTGTGCTCTTTGCAATGCTTCATGTTTATCTTCTTCGATAATTCTTTCCGACACTTCACCAAAAACAGTATTGAAAAGATTCCTGTTTGAAAAAAAAAATTTGTAGATTCTCTACAAAGTCAGGCTGACTGATGTGACATTCCCAGCTTTGAAACCAAAATATCCGCTGTTCGATTATAATATTTGCTAGAAGCTTAGGTAGCCTATTGTTTCCATAAAAGTTGAGAACTTTCCCTATATAGTTCATGTGGCATCTCATGGTGTGTTCGAAAATTGGTCTCATTTGGCACTCAAGTGTAAGGATATAATTTGGTGTAAGGTTTGATAGGCTGAGAACTTTTTTGAAGAAGTATCTTTGAACTTTTTCCACTTCATCATGCCTTGAGTATCCTCATACTTGAGCTCCATATCCTAAGATAGCCCTGGATACAGCGTTGAAAATTTCTGTCTTTGAGGAGAGTTTGACATCTTTACTCGCAATAAACTTATTCCACGTGAGGTTAAGACTCTGTCGAGCCATCTTTGATCTTTCTTTGAAATGTTCTGTTAAGCATAATCCAGGTGTTAGCCATACTCCTAAGTATTTATACCTGTTGACGACTTCAATTGGATGTCCATTTAGCTTCCAACATTCTTGAGAGCCTAATCTTCCACCTCTTTTTCTAAAAACTAGAACTTTGGACTTTTCTAGATTAATCAAAAGATTCCATCGTAGGGTATATTCAGAAATATTATCGATCATTGACTGAAGGACTTGTGGGTTGTCAGCAAGCAGCACAATATCATCTGCATACATAAGAACTCTTATCACCAAACCGTTCAGATGTAAACAGCCTCCAATGAAGTCATGGATGTCGTTTATATATAACGCAAAGAAAAGTGGGCTTAGTAAACATCCTTGTTTAACACCCATTGACGTTTTGAACCATTCCGAGAGTTTTTCTCCATCCCAAACAGCTGCCTCTGTGTTTTCATAAAGATCTTTTATTATTTTTAAAAGTTTTTCTGAAATTCCTACTTTCTGCAGCTTGTATAAAAGGGCTTTGCGGTCTATATAATCGAATGCCGCTGTGAAATCGATTAAAAAGCAGTAAACTTGTTTGTTTTCTGGCATTTTGAGCTTAATAATGCTAAAAAGATTGAAGAGATTATCTGTCGTGCTGTAGCCTAAAACCAGCTTGGAACTCGTTGAGAATGGAGTTGTCCTTTTCCCACTTCTGTAGCCGAGCCAAGAGCACTCCTGCAAATATCTTGGCAATTGAATCCATGAAAGATATCCCTCTATAATTTTGAACCATGTTCTGATCACCTTTTTTATAAATGGGAAATATAAGGGATTTCTTAAAAGAGGGTTCATTTTTCCCTGATGATAGCATCCGGTTGAACAAACGACATATAATTTCAATTGCCGATTCAGGAGCATTTTTGAAAAATTCATAGGGAACTCTGTCATAACCTGGTGCTTTATTTTGTTTTGTACAGTTAAGGAACGATAGAATTTCTGAGCTAGTGATGGCTCCATCGAGCATAGCGTTACTTGTAGCTGGGGCTAAGTCTGGAATCGATACAGCACACATTGTCGGATTGAGAAGACCATCAAAATAATTCTTGAAAATATCACTAGTTATGAGGTTTCCCTTTACAAAGTTAACTGACTTAAGTTCTCCAGCCAAGCACCACCATTCTTGAGTATTTTTAACCCCTTTAAGCTTTAAGCCAATTACCTTGTAGTACTCTTTTTGTTTGTTCTTACAAAGTTCCTTAAAGGATTTATTGCAACTAAGATACATTTCTTTTATAGTTGGTGAATCGTTCTTACGCATTTTTTTAAGCCAGAAAAACGACTTTTTTCTAGCTCGTTCACATGCACCATCGTACCATTTCTGTTTACCCTCAGTTCTTTCAGTATGTTGTTGAGACCCAACTGTAGCCTTAATCGCATCAATTAAATTTTCGGAGGTCCATTCATCTCTCTCTGAAGCTGTAAGATGTTCATGGAGGTTTTGCTTGTACGTGTTGTCTAGACTACCAGTCCATTTTAGCCTAGGCAGCAGTTTCATTTCTACAATGTCTCGATGGTTATTTTCAAACTCCAGAGACAGCACCAGCGGTATGTGGTCAGAAAAAATCTGTTCTGCTATTTTAAAGCTTTTGATATTCCTAAGCATGCTATAAGTCACACTGCATAAATCTATTGTCGATGATCCAGTTGATTCAATGAAAGTAAAGCTTCCGTCCTCATCTTCTGGAGTACGACCGTTTAGAATCACCATACCAATATCTTCAAATGCTTCTAACACCTTTCGCCCTTTCGTATTTAATACCTTGTCCTTGGAAACTCTATTGTTTGATAACAGGCAGTTTAAAGATGTGATTTCATTCGGTATATATTGTTTGTCTCCTATCCTCGAGTTAAAATCTCCGATAGCCACACAATTTTCAATGTTTTCTTCATGCAAGTAATTGTTGAAATTTTGGAAGTCCTCCTCCCACCTGTTACAGTTTAAATAAACAGGCATGATGTAGAAGTCCTGTCTTTCAACACCTATGCATACTAAGTCCTGTTCCATTTTTCTCACGAAGTTTGCTTGGTTTATATCAGATTTAATACCGTAAACTGCTCCTCCGCTTGCTCTTCCAAATCTAGCTCTCTTTACAGCAGGTACCCATAAAAGTTTGAAGCCCTTGAAAAATCTTGCAAATCTATCAAAATCCTCAGATAAAAATGTTTCGTATAAAAAGAAGATATCGTATTCACATATATATTTAAAAAAATTTGGATACAAAATTTTGTTGCCTAAGCCATGTGCATTATAAGAAATTATTTTTATAAGTTTTAAGTTACTATTTAGTTCTTCATGAGTTTTTATTTTACTTAATCTAACGTCGCGACAGACTTCTAACTGCTAATAATAGTTATTTAAACTTAAATCTAAGCTTGAAAGATCTTTTTTGTAGATGTCTTCCAAAACCTCTCTAGCTGGCCTCTCTCCAGATTTCAGTTCACCTTCGAACAGCGAAAATGATTTCCCTTCTATTTCAAGCCGGTTTCCTTTGAACTTTTCATCTTTTGTTCGATCGAGCTTTTTAATATCCCTCCGTATACGAAGAAGAAAGTTTTGAAGAGTACGTTCCGTTTTCGTCAAAAAATTTACTACGTAGTTTTACAAATTAAGTTAAAAAAAAAATGGAATACATATTCCTTAAAAATTAATTTGAAAATGTTGGTACACAATACTTAATATATTTTTTAGAAGCTCCTGATTAAAGAAATATTAAAGTCATTAAGGTCAGGCATTCTGTTTTCAAGAAAATAGAAAACCGAAAAATGGTTCTATGAAAAGTAGGTACCATTAATAACCATTTTTTGACAACTATTTTACAGCCAAAGGTAGCCTTTACTAAAAATTGTATAGTTATTTCTTTTTAGAAAAATTGTAGGTGAAGTCATTTTGGGGAAAAATATGATTTTATAAAATTGCTGAGGAAATTGTATGGCAAGGTACCGTTATTTAAAATAATAAAAAAAACGTGTGGGGGAATGACCCCCTGAACAGAAATTATTTCATACACTAGGCGATTTGTCTTCTTTTGAATTAATTTCAAAGCTTGATTTTTGTACCAGAACCATTTTTTTAATGAGTTTGCACCCCCCTACCCCCCTGATCAAAATCCTGCATACGCCCTTGACTGAGTATGTTATTATTGGATTTAAATTTTGATTAAATTTGATCCTTAGATTAACTTTTGACACTTTCATTAAAACAACATCAACCTCGCTACTGTCTAAAATTAAAACTGGGATCAAATTTAACGCAATTTCTAATCCTATTGAAATGCGATCTTAAAATTCTATCGAATTCACTTTCAAAATCGACAAAACTCGGAATATACTCTTGTTCCTTAATATTTTTTTTTGCAATTACTACTAAAGTATCGAATCAATATAATTGAATTTTTAATTGAAAATAAGCAAAACTTTCACGTAGGATAGATAGATAGCTACTTCCTTCTTCTTTGTATAAAGATTGTATTGGGCACTCTTCTATATAAACTTCTAAATTATTCCCGGTATGTAATTATCTCTGGAAAAATACAACCCGAATAGAATATTGTGTTGCGCAAGCATAAAAACATCAGAAAAGACCAATTCTATGGGAGATCCTTAGAAGTGAGTTTCACTGATGGCATATCAATTCCACCCAACTGACCTTTCATTTCCGAGAAAGGGATGCTAAGAAATACAGATAATTAGCTGTCTTTCAGTTCTAATTATGGCACTTTGAGGATAATCCTGCCAAGGGTAAAAATATAAAATAGCCCCGTAACTACCACCGACACCGACACGTTGTTGTGGAAATTTATTCAAAAGGATATCAGTAGAACAACAAAAAGTAATCACTCACGGAATGTGGATCCACTTTTGTGTATCTATGCATAGTTTAATGCATATAATGTTGACTGACTGTATGATGAATAACAAAACAAAATGGAAAATCAGGACCATATCATGAGCTGGAGCAAGAGCAGAAGCAGGAGCAGGAGCAGGAGAATATAAAATTGAGTATCCTTTTTATTTTTCATTTTACGCTGTGCTGCTATTGTGCTGAAAAATCACTCAAAGGTATTTCTTATGCATGTCTATATGTAGGAGCAGGAGGAAGGTGAGGTATATGTACATAAAAATGTACTTATTTGGGAGCAACAAAATAGACGAAAGGAGAAGATGGATAAACATCCTCTGGATATACAACATTTTTTGTGTCTGTATAAAATATCCTTTCAGAGATTCACCCACCTTTGCTGCTGTTTTCCATTAAGGCAGGTTTTGTACCACCTTCTCTTCTGTTCCTTCGAAACAACACAAAATGTATTCCATGTTAACTTGTGAAGGGAATTGAGTGAAGGCTATGACGAAAGCAGAGAAGGGTGCAGAAAAGGGTATTATAGAGTCCTTAGAAGGTCCTCTTCAGCAATTACATTTCATATTCTGTTGCATACATAGTAAATTTGTGTAGAGAGGTACCTGCTCCATATATACTAGTACCCTACTATCGGTTGCAAGAGAAAGAACAGATATTTGTCAACCTTCTGTTGCAATTGCAACCTGTTACTCAAGAGTCTTCCATGTCACCAGGCATTTTGCTGATGATGGTGATGGTGACTAAGAAAGAAGCGAGTGTTTATGGTTAACCTTCATTTCTAAAACCCCAGGGTTTCTGGAACAGAAATTGCATGGGCACTCAAGTAAATATCGGTTGGTTTATACCTCTACGTATCGAGGTTATCTGGTGTTTCGGTTATAGGTACCTATGTGTGTGTGTGTGTTCTGTGTTTGGAACCGAAATATACTTTGTTGCTTGGTGTAAATTAATTTTGCTAAGGACAAACTTTATGCAAAGCAGATACAAATTCATTCCGATGCCAAAATGTCTGTTTGGGAGGCCAGTTTAAAAGTCCTTTCAAACTTTGTTTATCATTTATTTTTGGCAAACGTCCGTCGTCGGAGCACAATGCATCGAAAAGGTATTATTAAATTGCCTTCCTGAACGAAATGACCTTTATTTGTGGTTTCCCAATTTAAATCCAAACTTATGAGGTTGTAAAATTTGAAAATATATGGATATGGTTTGGTTTTCGATTTTTAACTGGATTTTGCTGGATCTAGATATTTTTCGTTTAAAGGTTCAATTACCAATATGTTTTCCAATATTTCTGCTCGATTCAAAAATAAGTTGGTAAATAAACATGCAAAAACTTCAGAATCCAAATATACCTACCCCTTGGATTATGATGATCGAATTTACTTAATCGGAATTCATTAATCAAGAATATTCCATTTGTTAGAAACCAAACGTGAAGTTATTTAAACTATGCAAGATATTATAATAGTAAACAGGGTGTCTTAGACTAAAATGCAAGAACTTGTAGCTACAGATTTTTATAACAAATTAATTTAAAATTTAAAAATAAAAATATATTTAAAAACAATGGGTGACACATGACCTACATTATCATTTTTTTTTAAGTCAGAAAATATTTTTTAGTTTTTATTTCAAATTTAGTTATTAAAATGTTTTTGAAAAATTAGTTTTCAAACTGGAAGTTATGAAAAAAAATTAAAATAAATAAATAAAAATAAAATAAACGTAATAAAACTATTTTTTTGGAAACCCTTACCAAAAATTCTACTAAGTTCACCCTTGAATTTCTCTCAGAAACTGAAACTTTTTCAAAATGGTTTGGTGTTTGGTCATATAGCTCGGAAACTAAGCTGAATTTGTTAATTTAACTTGTATAACTTTTTGAAGAAAATCAAATTTCCAATCGATATGAAATTTATTAAAAGTTTAAGCAGGAAAAAATTACGAAAATGAACCTGAGAAAATCGAAAAATAAAATATATCAAAATTTTTTACTAAATTTCGCATAACTTTTTTTACGAAAAAAGTTATGGGAAACTTAATAAAAAATTTTGAAATCTTTGATTTTGCTAGAAAAACCGAACAAAGTGGGCCTGACAATTTTGTCTGTCTGTTCGGCTACAGCCGAAACGACTGGATCGATTTTCTTTAAGACTTGGTACATAGTGGTATTTGGTAATTTTGCCCACAAATTATAATAAAAGAACCTGCCATACAACTTTTTTTAGTAGTCTTACAAAATCTTATTTTTTTCGAAAATGGCTCCACAACTTTTTCTTAAGGAACATTCAATACATTTAATTTAGTCTTAGGGCTACCTTTGTTTAGAAAACCATTTTTCAAAAAATGGTCACTAGTGTACCCAAAGAACCATTTTTTTATTTTCGATTTTCTTCAAAACGGTATTTATGATTTCAAATTTTGTTCATACAGAAGCTTCTAAAAAAATAAACAGTTTTTTTTTTTAAATATATTCTTTGGATTTTTAAAAAATATTCAATTTTTTTTTGAAAATCAAATATTTTGAAAACTACACTGTCAGTTTTCTTGCAAACTTGGTATCTAAGGGTTTTTAACACTTTAAAGAATATTTTAAGAAATATTTTTAGGAATATGTAGAAAAAAAACACAAACAAACAGAATTATTGTTATTGTTCTAATTTTTGTGGACTTTATTGAATTTAATTCAGTTTTAAAGATAAAGACGCATATTTGGACTAAAGGTCATAGTCCAAATATGCGTTTCGCCCAGGCAAGACAGTTGGGCTCATCACTTAGATGCTGTCGTTACCTTTCTAAATCGCAATATTTTTGTTTTTCGTTTTTTCAATAAAAGAAACAAAACAAAATGGTTTCTAAGCGAATCTTCAATGTTATTGATTTCTGAAAGTAAGGACTCACACGCCTATGTAGATGAAAATGTTGTTAAGATAGAAAACTCCGACTTTTTCCAACAGGTATAAGAAGAAAACTAAACTCGATTTTGAAAGCTGGCACTCAAAGGTGAAATCGAATTTTTCTATCGATGACGTGCCCATAATATTTCCTCACGTGCCACCATTGGCACGCGTGCTATTGGTTCCCCATCGCTGTGTTAGATGATGGAAGCAAGGAAAAATTGTGAAGGATGGAGGGAAGTGTTTTCCCCCATTTAGACAGGGAGAGGGCAAATTTAAAAAAAATACCTAATTAGAAAAATTATTATTAAAATAACAACAAAAATACATCCAATTACACAGGCTTACACGGTTTAGGACACGAAGAAGTAAAAGTCATTCCAAAGGTAGTTTTTGGAGTTGAATTCAAATCCGTAATCCATTTTCTGCCATGAGCTTGAATTTTCAAGATATTCCCGTTGTTTTGCTTATTTATTTTTTGAGATTATTAACAACGGATATTGGGATATGTAACAACACCATATTGTTTTTGCCAATTGCCAAAGTGTTAAAAATTAATCCAGATCAGATGTATTCAGTTTAAGTCTTTTTGATATCCCTGTTAGTATCTGAGAAAAGCTTAGTTAGTTTTTAGTCTTCATCTGATCCTTACAGCTTAATACGTTAATTATAACTGGTGATTTCTCGAAGCATAGCAAAGCTACCCAAGCAACACACTCTCCTCTTACAGATATCTTTTAGAATTCTTAAATAAAGAGCACTCAACACTGCAAGATAACTTAAAGATGTCTTTAAGACCCAAAAAGACGCAAAGGGGCTGAGCCAATTGTATGAAGTGAAGAGTTCTAATTAATGTCCTTGTAAGTGCTTATAAAGAGGACTTCTTTTGTTGATGTATTGACGACGTATTCAAGATATTTTAAAGAGGTTTTCAATAGATCTTAAAATCCTCTTAAAAAGGTCTTTAAAATCTTTTTAAAAGTAAACGCGAACCTAAGAAGCTCGAAAAAAAACTATGTTTACTTTTTCTCTTTTACGCATGCATCATGGCAATAAATAATATTTTCTCTTTCACGCATGTAAAATTGAGTTGCATTTTAATGAAATGGAATGAAACTTAAGATGAGTGATGGTGAAAACATAAGGAATTGTTTTAATTTCATTTATAAGAAGCTCGGCCAAGTTAGTTATTTTAATATGACAGTCTTAACATATTTTGTGAAGCATATCTAGAATGTGTTTCGACATGCGCGATCATATTTACTTTAAAGTCATAGATGCTACCCCCCTTAAAATTCACGCGCTTAAAAAAATAAATATATTAACATTTTTTTTTCATTTTCTTTCTAGACAGAAAACTCGTTACTGAAGTAAAAAAATGTTAATTGCATTTTGTTGGGTTATTATGTTATTTTAAGAGGTCTACACAAAATTATGAAACAAATCTGCGATTATTTAAGCCCAAATTGTCATTTATTATATTTTATACAAAATAATTATAAAAATTTAAATCAATAAATATGGCGTGTAAGCAATGTCTTTAAAGATATCTGGAAGACGTCTTCAAGATGTCTTTGAGAGAGCACACTAGTAAACTCTTAAAATACTCTTATTTTTAAGGAGTTAAAGAGGTTTTGAAGAAGTTTCATAAAGAGATATGACAAAATAACTAAAAGAGGTCTATAAGATGTCTTCAAGATGTCTTTGAGAGAGCAAGCTAGTAAACTCTTAAAATACTCTTATTTTTAAGGAGTTAAAGAGGTTTTGAAGAAGTTTCATAAAGAGATATGAAAAAAGAACTTGAAAAATAGGTCTATAAGATGTCTTTAAGATGTATTTTTAAGTATTGGCTTTAAATTATCTTTTTAAGAATTCATAAAGTGCTTATTAAGTGCAATGGTATCAAGAAGACTGAACTAAGATGCCATTAAGAGCTGATAAATTTATTTCAAGAACTCTTCAAGGGTTTTTGTGTTGCTTGGGTATTAAAATTTTTTTATCAAACCTGACATTACGATGATAGGAACGATGAAAAAAGTGGTTACCGCAATTCTGTAAAAGTTAAAATAGTTTTGTGTACCAAAATTAAAAAAAATATTTTTTGGATATAGAAATACATATTTGGTTTTTTTTTTTTAACTTGATATTCCGTTAATGACAAAATGATTTTTTAAAACTTGGATCTTAACAATTTTTTTTACACTTTTTCCAGGCGGAAAAATTTTTCGCCTCTTGTGAGTTTCACCCGAAAAATAAAAATTCCGCTTTTTTGTGAGAACTCATTTTGGGCGTAGCGTAATTAAAAGCTTAAATTGTCACTTACTTTTTGAAGGCAAACGAAAGAAAAACAAAGGGTACTGGTGCCCTTTGCGCAATTATTTTGTTTATTTCAGGCCAAGAGAAATTCGGGCATAACTCATAATAGCTTTTAAAATTCCGGAGGAAAAAACATTTTTCGGGTGAAACTCACAATAAGGCTATATATGAATAATTGTTAAAAATTGTTAAGAAAAATTTTATTTTCTACAAAACAACTCCTAAAATTATCTTGGTTTTCGATAACATATAAAACAATTTTACATTGAGCAACTACTAATAGTATCTCCCATTACGTTATTTTGGATTTGGAATTTTTTCATTAGCGGCTATACCTATCGCTAGGACACTAGCCAAAAAAAGAGAAGAAAATAAGGATTGTATCCTCCACAGTAAAATTGTTGCGGAGTCAAATCGATAGGTTGCCGTGGGATCGCAAAAGCCAGAACAAAATAACCACAAAAACGATTTTTCCTCTATTGAAATAGATCGACGCCGCCGCCGACTACGAGGAAAAATAATGTTCCAGTCTAAATAAAAGGATACGGTTTTCCTTTTTTTAATAATAATTATAATACAAATTTCTACTTTATTAGAATAAACCTTTCAATACGGTTTTCAAATCAGGATTCTCATAACGAAGCTTTACCTAGAGCCAAACAGCTGATATTTTCTGTTGTTCCAGCTAGAAGAGGTCGTTACTTATAGAGGGTTCTTCGGCTGTGTAGATCTGGACATAGTTTCACACCACATCTCTCATCTTCTTAAGGTTTTGCCTCTGGTTGACCATCAACTGTCCATTTGACGCATACATGCACAAAAAAACATTGCATCCTGGGAGGTGCCAAAAGATTAATCATCGAATTATCTTTTTTTCAAAGTCAAGTTTTCGAACTTAAGAAGCTGGTAGACACATTCTGTCGTAGATCGTCGTTGTTCATGCCCTCCCAATTTTGGCTATAATGAAAAAAGTGCATGGATATTAGGCCGTTCACAATTGATTTTCAGCTTCAGACATGCCGTCGGCGTTTTACATCCTTTATTAGATCGATTGCCGAATGCCAATTGTTATCTGTATGGATTTAAAATTTGCAGTAATACATTTTACGCTGCAACATCGGCTAATGGAAGAGAACTTCTAAAACATTGAAATAATATTGCAAAGATATCTTTTATAAAAATCTTAGGGCATTTAAAGTGGTATTAATCTTTTGCAAATCTCCCATAAATTGTGTGCAAAAAATCGCTATGACCTTGAACAAAAATTTAAATATTCATTTATAAAAAAATGTATGGCTAACCATTTACTTAAACAGCTGACCTTTTTTAGTACTACATATACTAAGGGCCATAAACAAATAAATTTATTTGTACTGACGTTTTATGACCTTTCAAATGGCATACTTTTTTTAAATGAGCCAAACAAGGTGCCAAAAGCGTTTTTGTGACCTTGAAACGAACTTTAAAATCTTACCAAATACTAAAAATATTTGACCTTTTATCACGACCTAGAAATCTTTCAGTTATCTAGGACTGACCAATTTCTAGGACAAATTCATCTTTTCTGACCAGTTAGATAGTTCTTTTTTCAAATTTCCTATATCTGAGGTGCCAAAGTTCCAGAGAAACTCGATTTTTTTTAAAGAAACCAATACTTGCCCTTTTCTACAAGTAAAAAAATCTTAATTAAGCACAAGGTACACAAAAACTTAAAGTTGTAACGAAAATAAAACTAAAAGAAAAATACATTTTTTTTTTTGCAGAGTTACCACCTTTTCCTAAATGAATGAACCTTTAATTGTGAGGTGACCATATGGGCCCCAGGAGACGGTCAAACGCTACTTTTTCTCTCTAAAATTTTGTAGGGGCGGGGGCGAGCGAAGTCGTGGGTATAATAGATAATGGTTAATAAATGGGTTAATCCAAAAAATTTAAGGAACTTTACAATATTTTATTTTGTAATTTTATTTAAATAACAGGCCCTTCAGTTTTCAGCAATTGTTTTTACATTTTTAATTTTTTTGTAAACAATTTTATTTTATTTCCCAATTTTTGTTTTTTTTTTTTTAATGATTTACTGTTAACTGTATGGTAACACTGGATAGATACGTTGACATTACGCTCTCATCACAGAACTATTTTCTGTAGAACCCAAACCAAATCATTGCGTAATTCATTCCATTCCGACCCGAGCCGAGTACACACTTTGCTGCTCAGCTACTGCTGCTGGACGTAAGTATAAATGATTGTTTGTGTACACAGCCGTAACCAGCCGTCGCTCGAGTAGAGCGTAAGCGTATATTCTATGGATATTTATAGTGAATGAATGAATACCGCTATGTGTTGACTTAGAGTGGGTGGGGAGGGGTGTGCAATGATGATGGCGTCAGCGTCAGTGGCGGTATGGAGGAGGTGGTGCTGGTTAGGTAGGTTCTTATATTTACTTTTTTCATCAACTTTAGCATTACTCCCGCGCACCCATTGCACACAGCATACATATATTTAGTCAAGCAATGGATGGCAGAGAGAATTTTTTTCTTTTTTTATTTATCTAGTTGATGACGAAGTTGAAAAATAAAACAAAACGAAAAATATAAGGGTTGAGATATTTTTTTTTTTTAGTTTCATAAAATTTTATTCTTGGTATAGAAATTGCACATCATAGAATGCCCTTCTATTTGAATACAAAAAAAAGCAATAGTTTTTTTTTATGACACCCTCGCCGAATACGAATAAAAGTCAACAATTATAATATTTTGTTGTTTGCTCATGTAATTAATTTAGCGTAACTGTGAAAGGCGAAGTGGTAGGTACAACATTGATATTTTTATTTTGTAACCTATTTAGTACGCGGGCAAAGCAAAATTATTAAAAATCATCACTTTTGATAAGAACTAATAAAATTTCGATAAAAATAAATGTGCAATCCTTGTGAATAAAGTTGAGTAGAGTATAGAGACAGTAATTATCACGATGGGGAAATAAAATATTTATTGGGAGTTTAATGGGAGCATAAAGTTTGTTTGTATAATTAGTTTTTTTTTTATTATTGTATAATATATTGTAGGTACCTATATGAAAGATAAAAACAACGATCTAAAAGCTGACTTATGCTTAAATGAAAAATGGCCCAGAAATGCGACAAAATTTCAAAACGCCCAAATAAAAATGCAAAATTTCAGCCCAGAGAGAATGTAAGTCCCAAGACAGAATCCCCAGAAAAGAAAACGAAAAATACATTGTTCCAGTGAATCGGGTATAAGAGTGACGGCGGCGACATTTTTGGGTATAGGTATTCTGTTTTAAGAGTTTTAACTGCGACAATGAGAAAGTACTGCTGCTCAAAAAATTTGTTGACTTATGTAGGTGCCTACCTTATTCCCCTATAAGTGCAGCAACAAGGTTGTATGAGCGATACCTATAGAGGACTTTGCCCTTTCAAGAGAGTTACGAACCTATGAACACATATGAAGCGGACTATAATTAAGGTAATGCTGATCCAGCTGCACTTCCATATGCAAAGCTACATTATATACATAGATGCAGAGGTTCGTGGATACGGACATCTGAACAGGGGCAGTACATACAACTGGGTGGGGGCCCAAAGGCCCCAAAAAATTTAAACTGTCGCGTAACGTCGAATCAAGACAAATGGAGAGATCCTGTTGTAGTTCTTCTCACCCACTCAGACTATCACTATGTTTTGCTACTATTAGCATCGCACAGTGGTCCTATTGTTGAGTTTTGGCCACAAACATTATTTCCTACACCAGTTCTTCATCAAATTAATGAAATTTGGTTCACTTAATGATTTAGGGATGCTTAATTCAGGGGTACTGTCTATTTTTTCTACTTCAAACAGGGGATTCACAATTTAGGTCAGAACAAAGTCCCAAATTTCAAAACTAAAAAAAAAGTATTGTCGCAGTAGGAACTGAGTCAAGTTAATGTTTTGAATGTCATAAAATATGGCCTGAGAGTATACTTTGACATAAAAATGACTTCAATACTTATTTGAACAACGTTTAAAATGTCTAGAAATGTTCCCAAGGGACTAGAACCAAGTTTGTTATAGTTTAAAAAAATATTGCATTGTTAATTTTTTGTAGACCAAATCAATTTGAATTTCAACTAATCAAAAACTCGAAAAAAAAATCAAAAATAATCTAATTTCAATAATGTTTTCGGGTTGTATTATTTCAATCTGACATCAGGGTAAGAATTTTGATTGTAAACAGTTGGAAAAAAAACCCTTAAACTACCATATTTTTTTTTATTTCTTCATAAATGATGGTAATTTTACAGTTTTTTTCCAACTGTCAACTCTCAGAACTCTTAATTAATTTAAAATTTCAATTTCAATATACATAATTGGTTCTAAGAACTTTTCCGGAGCTCGTTTTTGATTTCATATGAATTTAGGGAAATAAATAAAAACAGAAACTTAGAAATCATCGATAACATCAAAAAAGTGGGTGACACAATTCTGTCTGTCGGTTCATCTACAGCCTAAACGGCTCGATCGATTTTCTTCACACTTGCTACATAGTCGTTTTTGGTGACCACTGCCCACACATTTTTTTTAAGAACCAAAAATAACGGTTCCTTCCATCCATTTTTTCTTAGCAATTTTACATGATCGTATTTTTCTCAAAAACTACTCCACAGCTTTTCTTTTAAAAGAAATCGAATACATTTATTTTAATAAAGGCTTTCTTTGGATGGAAAACCATTTTTCAAAAAATGGTTATAAATGGTACCTCCCCAAGAACCTTTTTTTTAATTCTTGATTTTCTTCAAAACGGTACGACTTTTTAATTATTACCAATATCTTTCAGAAAATATTTTTTGAATTTTCAAAAAATGTTTCCAATTTTTTTTTGGAAAATCAAATATTTCAAAAACAATATAATGAATTTTTTTGAAACTCGACACTTAAGAGTTTTTTAGTACTCTCTAAATTATTTTTCGGAAAACATTTAAGATTTATGAAAAAATTACGGTACCTTCCATACAAAAGTTAAAAAACCGTAAAGGAAAATATTTTTGTTGCTTAAAAACGACTCCTACGATTTTATTAAAATTTTTTCATATACTAATTTTAGTACGATCTACTACCAAAAATTATAAAATTTTACACTTAGCAACTATTAAAAGTACCTGTCATAGGACGTATTTTTTTTATTTTGAATATTCTCGTTATCGGCTAAACGGATTTCGATTTTTTTTTATAAACAAATTTCTGAATATTTTAAATTATATTATATTTAAAAAAAAAAAGTTTTTGAATTTTTAAAAAAAGTTTAAAATTTTTTTTTGAAAATTCGATATCCCAAAAACGGGTTGACATTTTTTTTTCAAATTTTGTTTTTATATACACATAAATATAAACTTTAGATTTGCATACCAAAATTTGTTTTTAAAAATGTTTTAAGAATTTTATATAGATATACAAAAATAATTTTTAAAAATCCGCTCCAACGAATTTAAACTTTTTTTTTCCATACAATTATATTCAATCAAGAATTAAGATGGTATTCTTTTTTTCCACCTCAAACTGTCAAAGGAGTTGTTCCAGCTAATTTAAATATCGTATTTCATACCTCTCTTCATTTTTCTCTCATAATGTCCATGTTTTTATATACGATCTTCTTAAACCCGCAGTGTCTTGATTATAAGAGCAAGTAACGGGTGATTTTTTAGCTGGTTTGGTTTTGGCAACACTGGTTTTGACAGCTGACGTGTGTTTAGTACCTTGTGTCACTGTCAAACAAATTAATTTAAATATCGTATTTCATACCTCTCTTCATTTTTCTCTCATAATGTCCATGTTTTTATATACGATCTTCTTAAACCCGCAGTGTCTTGATTATAAGAGCAAGTAACGGGTGATTTTTTAGCTGGTTTGGTTTTGGCAACACTGGTTTTGACAGCTGACGTGTGTTTAGTACCTTGTGTCACTGTCAAACAAATTAATTTAAATATCGTATTTCATACCTCTCTTCATTTTTCTCTCATAATGTCCATGTTTTTATATACGATCTTCTTAAACCCGCAGTGTCTTGATTATAAGAGCAAGTAACGGGTGATTTTTTAGCTGGTTTGGTTTTGGCAACACTGGTTTTGACAGCTGACGTGTGTTTAGTACCTTGTGTCACTGTCAAACAAATTAATTTAAATATCGTATTTCATACCTCTCTTCATTTTTCTCTCATAATGTCCATGTTTTTATATACGATC
Source organism: Dasysyrphus tricinctus (assembly GCA_963921185.1). NCBI lineage: Eukaryota > Metazoa > Arthropoda > Insecta > Diptera > Syrphidae > Dasysyrphus > Dasysyrphus tricinctus. Next base: position 131,459 of record CAWUEQ010000164.1, read on the forward strand.
TTCTTAAACCCGCAGTGTCTTGATTATAAGAGCAAGTAACGGGTGATTTTTTAGCTGGTTTGGTTTTGGCAACACTGGTTTTGACAGCTGACGTGTGTTTAGTACCTTGTGTCACTGTCAAACAAATTAATTTAAATATCGTATTTCATACCTCTCTTCATTTTTCTCTCATAATGTCCATGTTTTTATATACGATCTTCTTAAACCCGCAGTGTCTTGATTATAAGAGCAAGTAACGGGTGATTTTTTAGCTGGTTTGGTTTTGGCAACACTGGTTTTGACAGCTGACGTGTGTTTAGTACCTTGTGTCACTGTCAAACAAATTAATTTAAATATCGTATTTCATACCTCTCTTCATTTTTCTCTCATAATGTCCATGTTTTTATATACGATCTTCTTAAACCCGCAGTGTCTTGATTATAAGAGCAAGTAACGGGTGATTTTTTAGCTGGTTTGGTTTTGGCAACACTGGTTTTGACAGCTGACGTGTGTTTAGTACCTTGTGTCACTGTCAAACAAATTAATTTAAATATCGTATTTCATACCTCTCTTCATTTTTCTCTCATAATGTCCATGTTTTTATATACGATCTTCTTAAACCCGCAGTGTCTTGATTATAAGAGCAAGTAACGGGTGATTTTTTAGCTGGTTTGGTTTTGGCAACACTGGTTTTGACAGCTGACGTGTGTTTAGTACCTTGTGTCACTGTCAAACAAATTAATTTAAATATCGTATTTCATACCTCTCTTCATTTTTCTCTCATAATGTCCATGTTTTTATATACGATCTTCTTAAACCCGCAGTGTCTTGATTATAAGAGCAAGTAACGGGTGATTTTTTAGCTGGTTTGGTTTTGGCAACACTGGTTTTGACAGCTGACGTGTGTTTAGTACCTTCAGTTTGGTTTGCAATTTAACCATGGATCGTCTTACAAATGAACAACGCTTGCAAATTATTGAATTTTACTATCAAAATTCGTGCTCGGTTCGAAATGTTCATCGCGCGCTGCTTCCATTTTATGGTCGGCATTCTCGACCTTCTGAGCAGTCTATTCGGAAGATTGTGACCAAATTTCGCACCAAATTTACTTTGTTGGACATTAAACCACCAACACGTTTACGTACTGTGCGTAGTGAAGAAAATATTGCGGCCGTATCAGCTAGTGTGACAGAAGACCGCGAAATGTCGATTCGGCGCCGTTCCCAGCAGTTAGGCCTTTGTTACAGCACTACGTGGAAAATTTTGCGGAAGGATTTGGGCGTAAAGCCTTTTAAGATACAGCTGGTGCAAGAACTAAAGCCAGCCCACCTACCACAACGCCGAATTTTTGGTGAATGGGCTCTTGGAAAGCTGGCCGAGGATCCGCTTTTTTATCGAAAAATTGTGTTCAGCGATGAGGCTCATTTTTGGTTGAATGGGTACGTAAATAAGCATAATTGCCGCATTTGGAGTGAAGATCAGCCAGAAGCATTGCAACAGCTACCAATGCATCCCGAAAAAGCCACTGTTTGGTGCGGTTTATGGGCCGGCGGCATTATTGGGCCATATTTCTTCAAAGATGATGCGAATCGCAGCGTTACTGTCAATGGTGAATGCTACCGAGCGATGATAACAAACTTTTTTTTGCCCGAAATGGAAGTTCTTGACTTGCATGATATGTGGTTTCAACAAGACGGTGCCACATGCCACACAGCACGCGAAACAATGGCGCAATTGCGAGGCGAGTTTGGTGAACAGTTAATTTCACGTTTCGGGCCGGTCAATTGGCCGCCTAGATCGTGCGATTTGACACCATTAGATTATTTTTTGTGGGGGTATGTCAAGGCTAATGTCTATAGGGACAAGCCCACTTCGATTGACGCACTGGAAGCCAACATCCATGCATTCATTCGTGAGATACCGGCCGATATGTGTGAAAGAGTATGCCAAAATTGGACTCAGCGGATGGGCTACCTGAGACGCAGCCGCGGTCAACATTTGCATGAAATTATCTTTAAACATTAAATTGCAAGGTTCAAACTATCGATTCAAATAAATATTTCATTCATTTTTTCGAATTTTTTGTGTTTTTTTTTTTTTAGTTCTAAACCTCTTAAAAAATCACCCGTTACGTGCGACCCAGTCGTGCATTTTATTTAGGTGGTGCTTAGCTAACTTGATATCGAAAAACACATAGAAAACATTGTACGATTGAATTCAATTTCTCACAACTAATTAAAGACTTATTAACGGTAAATTATTAAGCCATAAGACATTAAGTATAAAAAGTTTTTACTGATTTTCAAGTTATGTCAAGTTAGCAAAGCACCCAAAAAAACATAGAAAACATTGCACGATCAAATTGATTTTGTCACAACTAATAAATGCCTAATTAACGGCAAGTTGTTAAGCCATAAACCATCAGGTATAGGAAGTTTTTACTGATTTTCGACAGGGTGCTTTGCTAACTAGATATCAATTTAGCTAAGCACCCACAAAAATATAGAAAACAGAAAATGACAAGTTTGAAATTGTCACAACTCAACGACTAGTTAACGGAAAATCATCCACCTACCTACTCATTCGTCTAAGATGCTTTGCTATCTTGACACTCATATCGAAAACCATTAGTATGCTGTGAAAAATTTTTTTATATCCCAAGGAAGAAACATCGCCTGTTGACTTTCGAAAGAAACTTGGCCTAGGATCGAAAACTGGGGAATAATTTGCGTGCTGCCTGCTGTAGCCAAAGTAATAGGAAAACCACTAAAAGACCACCTCGAACACATGCTTGACGCCAAGCAAGCAAGTTTCCACACTGGATCTTCTTGTGTGGACCACATCAACACCATTCGGATCAACAGTGCGCTGAATATCGATCATCACTTCACCTGCTGTTCATGAAATTCAAAAAGGCGTTTGACATTGGCAATAAAGAATTTATCTGGCTTGCTTTGTGCCAGAGGGACATCACGGATAAATTGATTGCTATTATAAAAGCTACATATCATGGATCTAAATATCACGTTCTGCACAAAGAAAAGTTGTCAGACGAGTTTGAAATCCAAAGTGGGGTTGGATAGGGTTGTATACTGTCACCAATACTGTTCCTGTTAGTGATAAGTGATGTGATGCACGTAGCTTTGTCGATGGAATCTGCAATCTTACCTTAAAGCAACTGGACTACGCCGACCGCATATACGAACTCTCTGATAGGATAATTGATATTGGATCTCCAGCAAGTGGCAGCTGGGGTGGAGAGAGAAGCCGAAACCGTTGGGTTAAAGATCAATACGACAGAAACAAAAAGGATCAGCCTTGGAACTTCCTCATCTAGCATCTGCCCAAGGAGATATGTTTGGACGACTAGTAGAGCTTGTTTTCAATATCTTTGGAGTATTGTCTCTACTGATAGTGGGACCGAACTAGATAATAATCTGCCGATTCGGGAAAGCAAAGGCTGCGTTCAGAATACTATCCAAAATATGAAGAAACAACTCTACAAGCCTAGAGACCAAGCTACGACTGTTCCACTCCAATGTTGAATCCGTGCTTTCATTATGGTTGTATCACTTGGAAAGTAACACCCAATGTCACAAGAAAGCTGCAAACATTCGTGAATAGAAGATTCTTAAACTTTTTATTATTTCCTTGGCGACTCTCATGATATCTCCCTGAAAAGTACTTTTGATGACCACGTAGCACACAGAGTGAAGGCTGTGATCTGTGAAGGACAACCTCCATCGTTGCTGTAGGGCGAATCCTCATCAGAGTTGCCACTTCTCAGAAAATTTTTCGCAGTAGATTTGCAAAAAAAAAAGCAGTAGATTCAATATTTTCGCAGTAGATATCTTTTTTATTTATTTTTTCAAAAAACTTAATATGTAACTTGAACAAAATTGATAAATTGATAAAGTATAACATTTGTTTTTCTTCAAAAACTTAAAAAGAACATACAAAATTATCTATAAATTAAACATATCATATTATTATTAAGGCGTGAAGGGTTATTTTGTTCGTAAAATCAAGTGCAGTAGATTTTATTTTAAGGCAGCAGATTGATTTTGAGAAAAAAATGCAGTAGATCTACTCCAATTGCAGTAAAGTGGCAACCCTGATCCTCATAGCTTTCAGTAATACATATGCATGCATGTTGGCCATTGAATTTTGTTTAGAGATTTCCTATAGTTGTTTGTATATTCAGTTCTTTTGTGCTATGCAACTGCAACAAAAGTAACAATGGTCCTTTCCAGGATGATTGATTCGCAACCCCATGAGTTTCTAGTACCTTATCCTCTAAAATATTCCATAGCATAAGGGTGCCAATATCCCTCCCTGAGGAATGCCTCTTGTTTGTGGTGATTCTCTGCTGAAACTTTACTCTGTGAGTGCCTCCTATCGTTGTCATTCTTGTTTCCATCAGTTGGTTCTACTAAAACCATCTCATATTGTAAGGGCTGGTTTTTCAGTGCAGAGCTTAATCTGAGTTGAATCAGAATCAGAAAAAAATTAAATTAACCCTGAGTTAACTCAAAAACAGTTCTCAGTTTAGTGTTAACTTTATTTTCCAATTGTCAATAATGTATTGAAATCGATGTGCGACTCAATGCATGCCACACTTTTACGTCTTTCAATATCAAAATCAAGATGATACCAGATCGAAAATTGTACTTTGCAAATTATAAACAAAGATGGGACCAAAACAGAAATTGCCCTCAGATATAGGTAAGTCCCTTTCTTGAGTTAACTGACCAAATAAGATGAGTTAACTCGAGTAGACCAAGGATTTAAATTAAATGACAAACAAGTTTCTGGAGTTAACTCCAGGCTTAACCCCGAGACTAGGATGACCTCGCACTGAAAAACTGGCCCTTAGAGGCATATAACACAAATCAGAAGCTAAAGTGTCAAAGCAAAATACGAAAACAATTTTAAAAAGACAAATTTGACTTTCGAATAGACTACTTTCTATTGAACTTTCATTTTGACATGGTGTAATAAACGAAAGAATAAGAAGTCTAAAAAAACAACTGAGCATGTCTAATAACGCATAAACATAAAATGTTTTTCATCGTCCCATATCAAGAGTGAATCTGACTTATCCTGAAAAAGGTTCAAGAGGGAAATATTTAAAATGTATCCAAAGCTATTATTAAAAAAAAATAAAACATTTTTCTACCAAAGCATGCCATTGAAGGGTGAATGAAGAAGGTACATTTAATATAAATAAGGAAGTTTTATCATTTTTTGGAGTTTCTTTTACTTTGAAAGATACACATTGCTGTTATGGTTTTATATTTGTTTTTATGTTTGCAACTTTTACTTAGGATTTTTTTTTTTGATTTTGATGTCGGTAGATAATTTTGCGTAGTTATATGAAATTCAAGTCAATAACAACTGTGAACGAATATTTCAAGTATTATAATATTTTTACGATCAAACACATACTTGTATTATGTTAAAAAAAAATGTTTAAACGAGAGGGGAGCTACTTCAGTTAAATAAAAACCATATGAACCTGATGAAAATACGGAGTGTAAATGACAAATGATGCCCAAAATTTACCACCATTTGTAAATTTAAGTGTTGGGAACCCTTAGAAAAAATAAGGCTGGATACGAACCACACTGATAATTTCCCCTTAGTGCCTTGAGGCCCGATGTCATTTGTAGCTATAAAATACCGCCACTTCAAGATCTTCGAAAACGTTATCTATTACTGACTATGTAATCAAGCTAAGACCAAAGATTCATTTCTTTAAAACGAAATCGTTTATTATATTTTTGTTTATAAATTCTATCAATTTTAATTGCAATTGCATTAGGAACATTGGACAACGTTTTTGAAGATCTTGAACTGATTTTTAATCTTCAATTCTTTTTACTAGCTCAGACAAATATTTGGCGTTTTTCTTTTTTGGCTCTGAGCAATCCATTTTTAATTATGGCACTATGGCACTCACTCTGCCAGGCTTAGCAAGGTTCTATCCAAGGAGCACTGTAATCCGTCTTTTCTTAAAAAGCCGGATTGATCTTGGACAGTTTCTCCGTCTGAGTCCTTTGAACTACTGATGGCGACGCACTTTCCAGGCTGTAGAGGACTACATCAGAGAATGGATTATATCCATGCTCAGCGATAGAAGGATTCAAGCCAAGCTAGGTTAAGCAAACTCAACAAAACATGTCTGTAGAGGAACACCCCAGGGTGGTGTTCTGTCACCCCTTCTATGGATTTTAGTCATGAACAAAATCCTCGTTAAGTTGGAAAGTTGTGGCGTAAAGGCGGTTGCATATGCGGATGATTTGGTTATTCTGGTGTCGAGAAAATTCCCTTCTGTGATAAGCGAAATCACGGAGATAGCTCTGAAGAAGGTTAGCAACTGAGCTACGAGTTGTGGTCTAGGAGTTATCCAGAGCAAAACTGAATTAATGCTATTTACGACCAAAACTAAAATACAGCCCTTCACTCTACCCCGACTAAACGGTCAATCACGCTCGTTATCCTCCAGTGCAAAATACTTAGGCGTTATCCTAGACCCTAAATTAAACTGGAGGCAAAATATTGAAGAACGGGTCAGGAAGGCCTGCATAGTTTTCTACGCCTGTAGCTAAACCTTTGGTAAAAAGTGGGGCCTTCAATCAAGGATGATCTTGTGGACGTACACAGCCGTGGTACGGCCGATTCTAACTTATGGTTCGATTGTCTGGTGGCCCGCACTTAACAAAGCATATAACATCGATAAACTTAAAAAGGTTCAAAGAACAGCTAGCGTTGGTACCACAGGGGCTCTTCGATCTTGTCCAACGGATGCCTTAAGCGTTCTTCTGCACCTTTTACCACTTGATCTACACATTAAATATCTAGTATCTTGCAGTGCACTAAGACTAAAAGAATCAGATTGCTGGGTTGCTAAACCTTATGGTCACAGCAATATTACCAATTTGATTCCCACTGAAATCTTTTCGACTCCCACTGACTACTGCGCCCCTTCAGGGAGCCTCAGTAGAGATTTTAAAGTTATTATCCCATCCAGAAAAGACTGGGATGATGACATAGTGACGAGAGATTTCGACACAACTATTTATACTGATGGCTCAAAGATGGAATGCGGTGTTGGTTCAGGATTCTTCTCTGGGACTCTAAACATCACTAGGTCCTTTCGGTTACCCAATTTTTCAAGTGTATTCCAAGCGGAATTACTTGCAATTAGGGAGGCATGCAAGATACTTAAACTAGACCCAAACCAAAATCGTAATGCAGCTATCCTGACAGACAGCTATTAAAGCCATTGTTTTGACTACATCATCCTCTAAATTGGTCCAACAATGCCGTGATGAGCTCGCAAGCCTAAATATTGACCTCAAGGTCACTTTGATCTGGGTTCCTGGTCACATTGGCATTTAGGGAAATGAACGGGCAGATGAGCTTGACAGGCAAGGATCAGCCCTTCATAACTCACTTGCGGAAAGAGTCAATATTCCCCTTGGAGTTGTGAAGGGCAATATGTTCTCAATTTTCCTAAGTGAATCCAATCGTGGGTGGAACAGTTTAACCAACTGCAAAATATCCAGGAAAATCTGGCCCGCCTATTATAAGTCCCGAACAACCGATCTGATTTGTAGACCTAGGCAAGACATAGCCAGGGTCGTTGCAACTTGTACTGGGCACTGGCCAGTAGGAGAACATGCAGCGAGACTGGGTATTCCGTGCAATACTCACTGTCGCAGCTGTGGGGACCATCAAGAAAAGAAAACAGTCCTTCATTTTCTTTGTAAATGTCCTGCTCTGGCTAGAATGAGAGCCCGACCTAAAAGAACTTTCCGAAGTAAAGATCAGGGATTTGATCTCAACGCGACTAAATGGATCCATGTAAGACGACATTGGTTGCTTCTGCATCATGTTCTCGTGCCAAGACCGTGCGCCATCGGAATTCGGGTGTCTGCAGGGTTACATGGTGCTAAATGACTTTAGGACTTTTGGTCCGTCTGCGCTTCGGTGCAATTCTGCTACCTGCCTAGCTTGGCATAATGTGGTTGGCCTCGGGGCGGGATGTGACCCAATTACATGAGTGTCTTTTGACCCACCTCCTGTCGTTTTGTGCTCACAACACACCATATTCACACATCCGTTATAATTCAAACCAGGGAGTACATCTGGTTTCGTGAGTGATTGGTGACATTCGCTGGAAACCTCACGTAATGCGGAGTGAGCAGACGGAGGCCCACGGTGATGTTGCACCCAATCATGCAACATGATGATACCCTCGGAGACCGTTATTCGATCTTTGAATACAGCAACACGCTTCCCAGCCTGGTTTCTTTTTGTTGTAAAGCCCACAAACCCTTACTCGAATCCACTTTAATCCACAGGTCAAACGAGTTATGGTATCAAAACGGCGCGGCGCACTCCAGCGCTAATTGGGTCACCGAGCGAGAGTTATGCTCGTGGCCGCCATTCCTAGCTACCTATCTACCCATGGCACTCACGGCCACATGTATCCACTATTCCAAAAATCAAAAATAAATCGATGCCTATTTTCCAACCAACATTAAAAAACTTGGTCACAAAATCTTGGCAAAGTGCAAAATTTTTTTAGCCTGTTGGGGATACCTCATTCCTCTCTTGGGGATACTTCATTAAGAAAAGTCTGTTCCTTGGGTAGTGAGGAAATGACTTCTTCCACCAATACAACCGCAATTGAAGGGCGCTTATGCTGAAGCTGCACAGGGTGCTAATTAAGCTCGGGCCGGCCCTGGCTGCAATGGACAAAAATGGGAACTTAACGTGGATCACTGCCAACACTTTTCTATTTAAATGGCGGCAATTTAAAATCTGTTAAAGAATCCCGTGCAAAAACCAGGCAGATATTTTTGAATGTTGTGAAGAAGACAAAAAACTGTCTTTAAAATAAAAAAAGCTTAATATTTGCAAACACTTAATATTTCTTCAAATCGAGAATTAAATTCATTTTTTTTTTGAAAAAGCGATTATTTTCCTTTTTGTTTACGGAGTTGTTTAATTTTCGATTTTTCCCAAAATGTTAAGACTGATTTCAGTAATTTTTTATACACAAGCTTTCAAAAATATAAGTACATAGTACTGTGTTCCAAAATTTTTGAAAAAATAATTTTTGGATTTCTTAAAAATGTTTCAATTTTTTTTTTTTAATCAAATATTTCGAAAACGACATGATCGATTATTTTGAAACTCGATTTAAAGAGTTTTTTAGTACTCTCTAAAATATTTTTAGAAAAAAATTTACATTTATGAAAAAATAACGGTACCTTCCATACAAAAGTTAAAAAACTGCAAAGGAAAATATTTTTTTGCTTAAAAAAGACTACTACGATTTTCATTAAACTTTTTTATATACTTAAATTAGTACGATCTACTGCCGAAAATTATAAAATTTTACACTTAGCAACTCTTAATAGTACCTGTCATAGAACGTATTTTTTTATTTTGAATTTTCTCGTTATCGGCGTAACGAATTAAGATGAATTTTTCTATATACCTAAAAATTTCAAATAATATTGCATATCAAAAATTTCAAAAAAAAAAGTTTTTGAATTTAAAAAAAAAGTTTTTTTTTTTTTTTTGAAAATTCGATATCTCAAAAACGGGTTGACAATTTTTTTCAAATTTTGTTTTTATATACACATAAATATATACTTAAGATTTGCATACCAAAATTTGTTCTTGAAAATGTTAAGAGTTTTATATAGTATAAGAAATTAGTTTTTTTTTAAAACCACTCCAACGATTTGAAATTTTTTTTCCCATACAATCATATTCAATCGAGAATTAAGATGGCATTCTCTCAAACTGTCAAAGGAGTTGTTTTAGCCAATTTAAATGTCGTAATGCTTCTCTACATTTTTCTCTCATAATTTCCATGTTTTTATATACAATTTTCTTAAGCCCGCAGTGATTGTCCAAAAAAAAAAAAAAAAACTTCCAGCTTAATGATTAGGAATTCTAATCTTGTTGGATATAGTTTACAGTGGATTTTCGCTGAAAAATTCATGTAAGTTGAACTGAACTTAAAACAAATTGCGTATGAAAAAGCCCTTACTATGTCACTGATGAGTTCAAGTGAGTAAGCCAACCGAAACGCCAATTTGTAGGACTAAAGGCCATAAAAAGCTAATTTGAATCAATAATTCAACAAGTCCAATCCTTAATGCTAAGTCTTCTACTTGGCTGATTTATTTCAGTAGTATATAGAATTTGTATTATAAAACCTTCTTATAGGGAAAGTGTAATAGCCCAATAACTGTTATAAGTGTTTTAGCGCACTGTAACAGTTATTAGGCTTTAACATTTTCCCTTCCCTGCACGACAGATTATGTCCATACAAAAAATTTTAGCGCTCATTGAGACCCTTCCAATGATATAGGTCAGAAAAAGTTTCAACATATGTGACGAAACGCCCATTGTCCTTCAGATTTTCTAAAAGCGGCTCCATATTATCTCTTAAAAAATGTAATAAATTACTTTTAAAAAGGGCTACTTACTTTTGAGTGGAAAATTAGTTTTCAACAAATGCATAATAATGCCAATAACAATTTTTTATGATTTTTAATTTTCTTGAAAACGGTAGGACAGATTTCAATCAATTATTTAATGTAGAAGCTTCTAAAAATATAAATATGTAATACCTACCTATTGTGTACCAAAAATTAAAAAAACTATTTTTTATTGGATGTTAAAAAAATATTCTTAAATTTCTTTTTGAAAACTTTATATTTCGATTTTTCAAGACCAGGTGCATACATTTTTTTAAATGCTTAGAAAACACATTTAAAAAAACATTTTAATTTCATGAAAAAATAACGGTACCTTCCATTCAAATAATAGAAAGCCGTTAGTGAAAATCTTTTTTTTTTAAGAGAGGCTCCTGGTAGCCCAGTGGCCATGGAATGTTCATTTTCGATGCCAATAATTTCCGCGAGAAACTGCGACCACTATTAACGCTCCAAATTTTCGACGATGGGAAAAATTCCGTAAGAAATTTTATTCACGATAGCCCCAAATATTGCATATAAAAATTTTCTAAAAAGATATTTTTTTGTAATTCAAATTTTGTAAAACAATTCAGGTGCGCAGGTACACTCCTCGTCAACTGAATACGCACAAACATTTTTGAATATATTTTATCCATTTTTTCCAAACAGTGATGGTTATTATGCCATCTGTTGATGGTAAAAATTTTCGTAACATATAAATAACAGAATTTCAAAGTTTTATCCAAAAACAACCGTGAGTTTTTCCTTCAACCACTTCCAAAGTGTAACTTATGCAAAGTAGAATTTTTTTTGAGTCAACTGAAAGGTACAAAAATTAAAATTGGTATTGGAATGGAATGAAACAAGTTTTTGTTTAAGTTTAGTAGTGGGTACTTCCACCTTTATTTTTAATTACTTCGTAAATGCACTGACTGCTCCCCATATCATGACACCTCCTTCACGACTATGATGGCGCTTTAAAAATCTTTTTTCTTTTCTTAAGTCGTGAAAATTGAAGTTGAACCCATCAGGGCCATCGAAATTAAACTTTTTTTCATCTGAAAAAACCACGTGATACCATTCTTTTTTCCAACTCATGTGAAGTCTTGAAAAATCTAATCGCAACATTTTCCGTCTCTCGTCAAGTGGTGGTTTTTTCTTAAGTTTCATTCGTTTAAGATGGCTTGAGTTGTTGATTACTCTTAATACTGTTGAGCAACTTGCGTTTACACCGACTTTTTGTTTTATTTTTGCCACAGAATCAGAAGAATTTGATGCATATCTTAAAATTCTTCGTCTCTCAGCTGCTGTTGTTGCTGTTTTCTTACCTCCCTTCATGTTTTTGCCGTATGCATCTTTATTTTTCAAGTAAGAATAAACTACATTAAAACTTCGGCCAACTTTATCAGCTATTGCACGTCCAGTTAGGCCTTGGTCTCTAAGTAAATCGATTTTAGCTTTTTCAACACTGTTGAGATACGTAGATCTACCCATTTTTCTTAAAATTTGAAATCAAGAATTAAATTTTACTGAAAACACTAAAATCGTTAATTTAAACTGTCAAGCACTCCAAAAAACTTATAAACAACGAAGAAAATGGCGTTGTACCTATTCAGTTGACTAAAAAAAAAACTCCTACTTTGCATATAAAACACTTTGCAAGTGGTTGAAGAAAAACTCACGGTTGTTTTTGGATAATTCTTTCGGAATTATCTGCTTAACATCTAAAGGGAATAGTTAGCATCAACAGATGGCATAATAACCATCACTGTTTGGAAAAAATGGATAAAGTATATTAAAAAATGTTTGTGCGTATTCAGTTGACGAGGAGAGTATGTACCAAAATATTTCATTAAAAATTATTTAAGAAAACATACGAAAAATATTTTGTTAAGAAACCACTCGAACGATTTCAATCATTTTTTTTTTCTTTTACTCATATTTCATCGAGTACATACATATTCAAATGGCGTTCTTTTTTCAACCTAAAACTATTAAAGCTGATATTTCAGCGAGTTTAGTTATCTAATTTCATGCTTTTTAATATTTCTCTCTTATAATATTAATGCCTCTTGAAAATAAAATCAAGGACGTGCGACTTACTCGTATATTACGGTAAAATTAATACGAATTAAATTTTTTTTAATTCATACAAAAAACTATTGTCGAACAGTTTGTGAAAAAACTGAACTTTTATCACCAATTACTGACTAATTAGATGGCATCCTTTTTTTGCGAATATGCATCCCAGATATGAAGTGCCAAGATCCCAGAACCCAAATTGGTGTTTCAGTTAAGCAGAGTCGACTATTCGTTGGAACATTCCTAATTTATTATCGTTCTTTTAATTAAAAGAGGAAAAAGCGATAAGTAGGTATCTACACCATCATGTTCCCGGCATCATTCTTGACGATGGCTATCCCCCCCCCCCCTTCTCATTCGTCTCACTCTAGTTAAATCTGGAGTGTTTTATATTTTCCCAGGATGTATGACCGCATAGCTATAATTCTATTAAATAATGATATCATATCCACGTGTTGTTGTTTCGTCATTCACGTAATAAAATACCATCTATAAACACAACTACAAAGTCCAGAATGTACCTATTTCCTCCTAGAACCACACACATTACACAAATTTTTCCAAGAGCCCCCATGTAACTAATATTGAAGTATAGCTTGGTACTTGAAATAGACCATCTCCTCATAGTCACAGTGTGAAGTTATAGTTTGTTCCTATATATTGTATATCTGTACATAATACCAACCTTTGTACGTTAGGGGTCTTCCTATTAATATTACTTAAGCTACCTACCTTAGAGAGAGAGCACCCACAGTTATATATACGGATGTCATAGGTCAAACACACTTCTAACTTGGGGTTTCAGATTTCTTTGCAAAAATGAAAGGAAGTAAACTTTGTGCTAATCCATTGTGGTGTATGAACAAAATTAAAAAAAAAAAAAAATATCCTTCTTAGCAAACACATCAACTATTACATAAGGATATAAGTGGATTATCTCAGCTATGTACAGTTGTTGGTGGTCTTTGTTGACGAAAGAGATGAAAATTAAAAAAAAATTGTTTTTATTTTTAATGATTACATCATATACACAGAAAATTTGTGAAATGTCAAAGTTTAATTAAAAAACTTGAAAAATATTTAATGTTTGTTAGGGTGGGTCAAATAAAACTAACTTTTTTTTTCTTCTTGAAATTATGAAAAAATGACTACTTGGGGTTTTGAAAAAAGTCCTTTAAATTGATATTTACAGATGTTTCGTTAGCATTTTGTTTTTCCAATGGAAACAAAAATGGTTAAATTTTTAAACTGAGCCTGAATTTAAATTAAGAGAAAATGACAAAAATAATCTTTTTCAATATGAAAAAGACGTTAATCTGAAAGAAGTATGCAATGCAATATACAAAAATCTCTTAAAAAACAAACTTACTTCAAAATTTAATTAAAATTTCTGATAATAAAAATTTAATTTTAGTTTTTCATTTCTCCTCGATTTTTTTTTTTTATCTGGCAGGAAATTGCAAAAAGAAAAACTTTTTCATATATTGCTTTTAAGCCAAAACTAGACACGATGAATTAGTTATGAAGAAAAAGAAGAAAAATATAATTAACAACAAAGAACCAACAACATCAAATTTTAGTTTACCCATGATTTCTTTGGAAAAGGTTTCTATTTTCCTTCACTGAAGAGAGAGTTTAAGGTTGTAGAGTCTTTTTTGTATTTTGTTTTTTTTTTGCCCCTATTTTAAATGAAAATTTAGGTCAGAGTACCAAACTTTAAGTCTCCTATGAGGGTTTTATTTTTATAGTTTTCTCTGAGAAACAATTTTTTTTTCCTACACTTTCTTACCTTCTTCAAAGGAAACAAATTGAAACCCCTATTAGGATTATGTGTTAATGATTCAATAATTTGATTAAAAAATATCTAATTCATATACACACACCAAAAACTTGAGAAAGTTTTCATTGTAAAATTTTAAGTTTTTAGGTTTCTTGAAGATATGAAGTGGATTAAATTAATTTCTAATTCATACACAACACACACACAGGTTTTTCTTTTCACTTGCGATATATATGTTACCGTTAAAGTGCGAAAACCAGTTAATGTGCGAATTAACTGGTTCAACCCGTTAAAGGGCAAAATTTTACTTCAATGAGCAAGTTTCCGCACTTTAGGTACTTAATTTGGGAAATAACGTATACGGATCCGTTAAAGAGCAGAATTTAGATTTTGTGGCACTTTTGCCTAAGTTTCTTGGCTTATTTTCTTTTTGCGTTGTAAGCCCGTTAAAAGAATATCTGTTACGCATTTCACTATATCGAAATCGAGATGGTGCAAAACGAAAAAAGCACTCAGTTTAATCCCTGAATTAATTTAAATAAAGTGAATTAACTTGGAGTTTACTTAGGATTAAAATTTACTGAAAAACACGTTTCTAGAGCTTACTCAGTTATAATCCAAGGACTAGCATGATTTCATACTGAAATACTGACCATTAGAAAGATATAACTTCTAGAAACGACAAAAAATTTTATTTTTCTCTTTCCATTCTTCACTTTATCTGGTGTTTAGCTAGGCTGAAATTACATATTATATTGGGATTGGAAACTCTGTGCGCAAGTGAACGGTTGTAATTATTTTTGCTCTTTTAAAACTCAAATATTTTTACCTATTTTTTACAAAAGAAACAAAAATTAAAATCAAACAAAAATTTATTTCCAATCTGCTATTGTTGGTAATCATCAGAAACCAGGTAAATCTAAAGAATTTAAGAGAAAACACCAAATATTTGAGGGCTGTAATTCGTTGCATTAACCCATGAACGATAAGAAAAGAAAAAGCTGTCAAACACCACCTAAAGCTTGCAGATTCTCTAACACAGAAGAAAATTCTAAACAGGTCGCAAAAATATTCAAATCGTCATCTAATATGTCAATTTCTGATATGGATTTCTTAAAAATAAAATCAATAATTGATGATTCACTCGAATCTAAAATCACAACGAAGCTTGGAAATCTTGCTACCAAAGATGACCTCCAAACTTTGACATCAGAGATATCCGCATTAAAAAAACAAAATGAAGAATTAACCATCACAGTGCAACAATTTGAAGATCGCTGCAATAATCTTGAAAGTGAGCTAGAAATACAAAACCGTGAACTAATAGGCATAGCAAGTAATATTAGCCGCGTTTTATTATCGCTCATAACCCATATGGTTCACCTCGTGAAAATAAAACGATGTGGGTTAGTGCAAAAGCAGTGCTGTATATCAGTCTCTTTTTTTCTTATGTTTATTTGTTTTTCATGTAAGGACTTGTCTCTTTTCCTCTCTATTCCTTATACTGCTGACAAATCGCTGGGTTATTGAAATTAACCTCGATAGAAACCTAGATCCCATGTTGTTTTTGTAATACATGTTAAAAGATAACCTCGACCCAGACCCAGAGATAATAAAACGCAGCTATTATCTTCACCATCCCCAAAAATAACAATGATCCGCAAAAAACAGTAGAAAGTGTAATCGATCGCTTGCTTGGAACCGAAGAAAGTTGCAAAATGCCACCAGCTATCAAGCTTAGTGAAAATCAGTCCGTAATTGAATTAAAATTAAAAACTGGCTCAAATTTCCTGGCAAACATGATGCTAAAAAATGCAACAAAACTGACAGGGACAAATTTCTACATCCAGCGTGACCAAATGCAACTCAAACGACGGATTTTGTTAAGTTACAGAAAAATTATAAAATCTAAACATCCCAATGTCGCAATTAAATTAAAAAACAACGCTTTAATTATTGAAAACGATACATTTTATTCATCAAATAATAATAATTTAAAACACAACAATAATAATGGCGAACAGGCGCTAATGGAAATGTTTGGAAAACTAAACTTCGAAGCTATCAAACTGGCATCGAGAGCAAACTTCAACAACAATCAACAACAGGATGAACCATCAACATCAGGGACGGCAACTCATTTAAGAAATGGAGTAGAAAGTACTAGACAAAATTGATATAAGAAAGTCGTCAGCTCAAGTTCTATTAGTTTTCAAAATGTTTTTAGCTTATAATATATCAGGTTTAAATAATAAATTATTATATGTAGATTTTTTAAATATGTACAAAGTTTTCAAATTTTTTTCTTATTCGAAACGTACATAACACAAGAAAATTACAACAAATTTACGAAATACTTCAGCGAATACAAATAACATTGGATAGCAGCAACACGTACAGCAAAAAAAAAGGGTCGAGCGAGTGGCGGAAATCTTTTTGGAATTAGAAAATCGTTTTTAGAATTATATGACTTTGTGAATGTGTGCGGCTATACTATTGTCAAATATTTGGTACAGAACAATATGTGTATAGTACCTTTTTATATCAACTGTAATAACTGGATCGAGGATGCGGAACTATTAAATAATATAATATTTCACCTATCTAATAAAAGCGTAATGGTGATTGGAGATTTAAATGCTAGGATAGGAACTATGCAGACTGCAACTACTGCGCAAGAAACGAATCTCAATTTTATATTTAGCAACCGTACATCTAAGGACACCATTTGCAACCAAAATGGAACAAAAATTCTTGATGTTTTGCAAACCTACGATTTATGTGTTTTGAATGGATGCACCGGAGGTCAAGGCAAATCTGTGATAGACTATTGTGCAGTAAATAATGACTGGGTAGATCGCATCAGTAAGTTTGAAGTTTAGGTAAAAACCCTACTCCGATCATCTGCCGTTAGTTGTTGAGTGGACAAATAACTCTACGATTACCCAAAAAAATCTTAATTTGCTGCCTAAAATAAATTGGAAAATTCAAAACAAAATATCTTACCAACAAGCTACAGACATTTTTTTTTTCAAATATGATCCTAGACGCAGAGTCGGTAGAAGAATACTCATCGCAAATAACATCGTGCATTAGAAGTTCTTCTACAATTAGAGTCTCACGTAAAGTAACATTTTACAAGCAGAAGTGGTTCGACAACGAATGCTCCAGTGCTCGTAAGAAATCCTTTGCACTATTACATGCATGGAGGGAAACTGACTCCGTAATATTGAAGAAGTGGTACACCGAAGCCAACGTCTTTTACAAAAATATGTGCCAGCTCAAGAAAAACAATTTCGAAAACAACCAAGCTGTGCAACTCGCAAACATTAAAAATTCAAAAGATTTCTGGAAGGCAGTGAGGGAGATAAATGGCGCTGGATTTACAATAGGAACAGGTGTTTCTGCAACAGACCTAGCACTCTACTACTACTTATTAATCAAACGAATATAGTTTTTACCACCGCAAAACCTTTTTACTTTGATGACATTCTCGATTTTGAAATATCTCTGGTTGAAATTGAACAAATAATAGGAAAATCAAAGAATGGAAAGGCACCGGGTGAAGATGGGATACCATACGAGTTTTTCAAAAATGCATCACCCACACTTCTTTTACATCTAAAAAAAATGTATAACAATATCCTCGCGAATGCTGTTGTACCCATTTCATTCAAAAAGTCCGTGATCTTTCCTATACACAAAAAGGGCGCATTAGATAGAGTCGAAAACTATAGGGGTATTTCCTTTATGAATATCGTTGCCAAACTCTTCTGTGCAATTCTAGCCACAAGACTTGAAAAATGGGTTGTTCATAACAACAATATCACCGAACTTCAGGCAGGATTCCGAAAAAACTACTAGACATCTTTAGTCTAACTTCAATAGTAAAAGCATTTCAAGCCAGGAACAAAAAGGTTTACGCACTTTTTGTAGATTTTAAGGCGGCTTTTGACCTCGTTAATAGAAACGCACTTTTGTACAAGCTTTCACAAATAGGACTTTCTACTAAATTTATTCGGATTCTTAAGGAAATGTATTGCGGAACCAATGCAGCCATCTGGGATGGCTCAAGTTTCTCCGAGTGGTTTGAAACAGATAGTGGTGTAAAGCAGGGATGCCCGCTAAGTGAACTGTTATTTGCCCTATTCATCAACGATATTGTAGCTGAACTACCTGGTGGAGTCAGAATTGCGGGCGCAATTGTAAATGTACTACTGTATGCCGATGATTTGGTTGTTTTGTCTGAAACTCCTGAAAATCTGCAGTTGATGATTAATCGTCTTGTTTCGTTTTGTGATAAATGGGGGCTAAGCATTAACATAGATAAATCGAAAATAATGATATTCTCAACAAACAATCGGGGTAACACAACACAAAACCATCATTGGTTCCTTCATCGAAGCCGTCTAGATGTGAAGGAGTATAAATATTTAGGAGCCAAGCTGAATTCAACGATGGATTTCAAAACCCACATTGGGGAGAAAGTTAAGGCCTGTCAAAAGCTAATCAATTCAACTTGGAAAAACATTTTGTTTAATGAACACGTTTGCTTCTCTACGAAGTATAAAATCTTCGATTCAGTTGTTAAATCGACTTTATGTTACGCTGCACAAGTAGAATTTGAAGAAATGGAAAAGCTGCAAAGAAATTTCATCAAAAAATTGTTCAACTTACCAATTAAATCACCAAATTATGCAATCTATTTGGAGACAGGCTTGCCCAAACTTTATACGTACACACTTAAGGCACAGGCTGACTATATTTTAAAAGTCCTCGACCTTCCCGAATCACGCCTTGCCAACAAAATGATTTTGTATGAAATAAGAAACAAGGATTGGTGGATGGAAAAGTGGCGAGACCTTGGAGAAATTTACGGAGAAGATATGGTCGCACTCCCAGGTGATCGAAACACTTTAAAAGATCGGCTGTATCGCATAATCCAGAAGTTTGAAGATACCCAAAGAGCGTTGTTGGAAGTGGAAGCCCAGCAGTCGGAAAGTAGAGTTTTGTACTCACAACTCAACTTTAATCTTGCCGCTGACAATTATTTTTGTGACACGCTTACCTACGAGCAAATTTCAATAATTTTTAAGACCAGATGCCTCAATGGAGCACCTTATAATGGAAGTTTTAGCCAATTTTGCTCTTTGTGCAACCTTAAAGCGAAAGAAGATTGCTTTCACCTTATTGGAGTCTGCCCAATATATGCAGCATTAAGACAAAAGTATTTGGGAGCAAAAACTTTATCAATGCAGGAATCTGTGCGTTATCTAAATGGCCAGAGTTGAAAAAATCTGTATTTTTTTTTAAAAAGTGCTTATAAATATCGAATTTTATTAGAAACCGAATTTGAGTAGTTAAATGTACATACAATGTTTTTTAATTAATTCCTTTAACCGCAAAAATTGTAAAAATATTTATTGTTAATCGAGCTGACGGCATTGCCATAGCTTTAGCTTCATTTTTATTATGTTAATGTAGTTTTATAAAATGTTCAATAAATGAATTACTTACTTACTTACTTATTGAAAATAAAATCCATGATTGGATCATACGCATTTGCTCTTATAGTTTCCTAGTAATATCCCATTTTCGTTTGTAATTGATTGCGCGAAGAAGAAAAAAAAATATGGAGAGATTCAAAGTGAATATTAGAACTTTCAGATGGTGCTATCAATCTCGAACAACAATTCCACGAAGAAAGAAAAAAAAATGATATTATCAACTCCGATATAAAAAATAAATAAAAAATGATTATCCACTCTGGCGGATACGTACTTTTTTATTATGCAATTTAAAATATGTTTCTTCCCAACAGCCAAAAAGTCTGTTCGACCACAGGTATCGTGTAGAGGGCAGTTTTAGCTTTCATTTGATATCTCATTTATAGAAGTTGCTTTTATTAAAGGCACATTTAGCGGAAAATGCAACTTGAAAAGTGCATTTTCTAACCATTGCGACCAACTATTGCTGTTGGAATTGATAAACAATGAAACCTGCATTGGGATAGAGGTAACCATGTGGTTTTAGTGGCGCAGTGTGTAGTGCATCGGCCTCTGAATCGCAAGGTTCATAGTTTGCTCCCAGATGACGGCAAAGAGTTTTTCAATTAATACGAGCATAACCAGACTAAGCACCTCTTAAGGAGTCTGATGATCGAGGTGGCTCTCGTGAAATAGCTATAATAACTCCAGCCTATATACTAGGTGGTAGCACACACAAGTTGTTGTTGTGCATTCAAAATTATTCGAGAAACGTTTATTTTGATATTTTAAGGTTTCGGTTAACCACTGACCACTTACCGCGGAGAGAAAAAAATAAATTATTTTGTTTTGTTGATTAAAAAGCTCTGCTTTTGGATTTTCAAAGAATTGTTTGGGCATTCATTGTTTGACTCTTTTTGGTCTTTGAGCTGACACACGTCTATGAGGGCTGTGGTCAAAATCTTGCATATTAAAATCTCGCAAGAAATACCACGTCACCGACGATGACAGCCACAATAACAACTATGACGACTGCACGATGGCTATAGTGACGATTTCTTGGCGTCATCTGGCCGATTGCGTTAACACGTGGATTTGTCTCTTGTTGACTCATGGCATACGTCTCGCCATGGATATTTACACGTGGTTTTCTCATTTGTAGCCATGGTGTTCATATCTTCGGTGTCTCATCGAATGCATTTAGGTACACTTACACGAGGTTTTCTCGCTTATGGTTAAAGTTTCATCGCGTTATGGTCTTATTTGAAAAAATTTGTTAAAGGGATAATTTTAAGGATAATCAACAGTTTTCTTGAACGATTGTGCCTTGGCTGGCCAACGGGTTCTCATCTGGATTTTTTTCTTTGGGGCCTCTGTGCCACCCAGGCATCTCCATTGACCCACTTGAGGTATGTACATATGCTCAATTGTCAATTGTCATTGTCAACAGTTTTCTTTTGCCACGTTTGGAATATTTTTTAACCACGGTTATAGCTTATTGCAACCTTTTTGAAAGAAGAGAAAAAAAAAAGAAGACCAAAGCGTGACCATAGAGAGAAAACCACGACACAGGTAGCCATGTAAACGGGCATGGAGATACAAAAGAGAGATTAACACAATGCCCCTGAAATATGAAACCATGTTTGGAATTTTTAACCACGTTTTTAGCTTAATTGAAATTTTTTTTTGTAAAAAAAGGCGAGATTATAGCGAGACCAAAGTGAGATGATGGAAAAACATTTTAAATGCCAAAAATCAAGTGTAAATATTCATGAGCTTCAATATTTTGAGAGCAACCCTTTCATTGTTTAAAAATTCTTTTTAGTCCAAGAGCCAGAGCAAAAATAGTGCATAATGCAATTTATTACTCAAATATGTCCATGGATCTCCCCTAAATATAAATCTAAGTCGGCGGGACGGAGGGCTGCGAGCGTCAGTCGCCATCTTGGAAAACATGTTTTATCAAATATCTCGTGACCCGCCAAATTGGATTTACATTCAGGGGATATTGGTTCAGTAATTAATTGCAAACAAAAAGTACCCGGCTCTTGACCTATTTGAAGAAAAATTTACCTTACAACGTGTTTGTATTTCATAAAAAAAAAAATAAGTATAAGCCTAAAGAAAAATAGCCCACATCATATTTTGAGTGTGAATGATTGCAAGAAAAGAAGTATAGGAGTTGACAGCTTGAATAAAACTTATTCAAGTTCTCAGTCCATTGGCGTGTTTTTTTAGGAAAGCTATCCGTAGTACAGTGGAATTTTTATATGAATTTCAAAAACAACATCGGCAGCAGGATCCCTACCGATAAAAGCTAAAGTAGAATCCTGCTGCGGATAAACTTTTGACGTATTTGAGTATCGAACTCGATAGAATAGAAATCCTTTTATGTGCCTCGATTGCTTGATGGATATGTTCGTAGAGCTAAGTTATGCCCTGTTTACATTGTGATTTCAGCTCGTCATGACGACGGTTTTGTAGATGAAATCGGAAAAAATCTAAACAGGGTCTTTCGTCAGTGCATGGTTGTTTTTTTTTAACTTTTCAAAAAAGTTAAAAACGATCTATCCTATCCTAAGAAAAATACGACTTTAAATTTGTTTAAATTGTAAAAATTTGCATTTTTATATTTTCTACGTGACCAACAAGATAATATCTGCGAATTGTCAAACATTTCTTCGCAGTCCTTAACCTCAGGATGCATTCCAGAAAATCTGCTAATGAAATATTCACTCAAAATTAACCTCAATTTTTTTTTTGTGAAATGGATTTACTGGTTTATTCTTTATGACAATTCGCATCTGTCTGTGAAATGTAAAAATTCGCAACCATTCGCAATCCGCGGTTCACTATTCGCAGCTCATTTATGAAAAGCACTTTAAGTTAGTGATATTAATTGATATTACATATGTAATCTTGGCCTATAAGGACACACTTTGTACAAACGTGGTTTAAATTTTGATCAAATGTTCAGCAGTTTTAACTCACTGTTTTTGGCAGATTTAGAGCCAGTTGTACAAATATAATTAAAGTTTTGCAAGTCATTTAATTTTTTGTATTCTTAAAGTGAGTTTGCTTTTTGCCAAATTTAAGCTTCAATATTCTTAAAAAAAAAAATCTCCAAAATTTGTTGAAGTACAAATTTTAAACTTAATAAAAATGAGCTTAAAATAAGATTTTTACAATTTTCTTAAGAATTTTCGAGCTTACCAGACTTTCGAATATAGACTTGTTTTGTCACTGTGTTTCTGGATTCTAGTCTTTTTTCCGAGTGTATATTTGAAACTTATGCAAAATTGATTGGATTACTATTTTTTATTACTCCCTCTTGCTCTTATTGCATCTTTTCTTAACGATTCTTCATTGGCCTCCGCTGAGTTTCTTCACTGTATCTTGGGGGACTATACTTGCCATTTGTCTACAAATGCCACTTTGAGTTCATTTACTGTTTCAGGAGCCAAATCTCTGGGCCTTATCTTTCGCTTAAGCTCATTCCAAAAATACTCGATAAGGTTTGAGTCTTCCCTAAGGAATTTGATTATTCCCCAGTTTGACATCGAGTTTTATCGTCATTAAAACGAATTCTTCGCCAATTAAGCCAGCATTAAGAATGACGTGATCCATCATTATGTAGGTGATGTATAAATCCGAAGTAAAACCTACTCCACGACCACCACCTAGTACAAAAACAATTTCGTTTTTGCCTTCAATTGAAACGCCAGCTCTGCCCATATCATAACAGATCCTCCCCCGTAACCAACGGTTTCGGGAAAACTGCATTGTGAAAATTGCTCACCAGGTTTTCTTTATACTCTGCACCTACAATCGCTCCCATGTAGACACATTCTGGAGTCATCCGTGAACATAACTCACCTACATTGGGCAATTTCCCAACCAAAGTGTGCCTGATGAGCAAATCATAGTCGAGCTTGTCGGTGAATTGAAGTCAATTCCGGTCCCATTGCTGGACGTTTCTGGGTAAGCTAGACTTCATTAAGTCATCTCCGGAGTGTCCATTCACTAACGATCTTCTTACCTGTCTGAGCTCTGAGCTAATCTTAGACGTGAACACTAGTCAAAGACGATTTCGGAGAGAAGTCATTACGACGAATCTATCATCTCTCGCAGAGTTGTAAAAGATTGCAATCTTTTGTGAATGCACTCTTTAGTGACTTCAATTAAAGATAGCATTCTTTACATTCTTTTCTAAGAATGTGACTTCAAAAATGCAGTCGCCATTCTTTTTTCTTTAAAAAGATTGCAATCTATTTTTTTTTTTTTTTTCAATCTTTTGTCACCATCAACTGATTGCAATCTTTTGGGACTTCATGCATTCTTTGCATTCTTTTTGCATTCTTTTGAAGTCTTTTGAATTCTTTTGCATCCTTTGAATTTTTGCATTCTTTTGGAGTCTTTTGAAGTCTTTTGCATTCTTTGAATTCTTTTGAAGTCTTTGAAGTCTTTTGCATTCTTTGAATTTTCTGAATTCTTTTGAAGTCTTTTGAAGTCTTTTGCATTCTTTGAATTTTTTGAATTCTTTTGAAGTCTCTTGAAGTCTTTTGCATTCTTTGAATTTTTTAGCATTCCCTTATAATTTTTAACATCATATTATAGCAAATTGCTCATTTTATATGGGAGGTTTGGTCTTGAACGCACACAAACGCGTTTGGTATTAAATGAAAAGTGACATTGATTTGGTTATCTTTGTAAAATACTTAGGCAATTGTTCATGCTTCATGGGAGGTGCGAGATATTTGGGGTTGGCTGCTTATATATCGGAATTTTAAAATGGTAACAAAATGATTTTGGTATTAAATGCAAGGTGCTTCTACCTCCTTTTAAATTATTTTTTTTACACAATCAGATCTTTGCCGAAGAGAGCTTAGTACAAGCGACATCTTGCGACCAAAGAATTGCCAAACACAAATTAAGTGCTTATCAGGCTCATCACTTAGTGTAGTGTTAGTAGTTAGTAAGCAACAAACTACTTAAGACATATACTTTACAAAATGAAATAAAAACAATAATTATAAAATAACAAATACAATGACATTGAAAAAAATTAACCATTACAAACATTTAAGAGCGTGGTACACTGGGGTTCAATGAAACTTTGAGTCTATTTTTACTTATATTAAAATCAAAAAAATTAGAGTTCAAATTCAGAATATTGCACATGCGGATAAAAGGCTCATGCATTCCATAATTGGTACGGTGTTGAGATATATGCATTAGTTCTAGACTACGAGTGTTGTGACCTTCCCCACGGTAGTTAAGGCTAGTACAAGATAATAAATCAGTTGCATCAATAACGCCCGTCAAAAGTTGATGAATAAATACAATATCATTATTAATTCTCCTTTGTGCCAAAGCTTGAATCTGAAAAAGCTTAATCCGGTGTTCGTAAGGAGGAAGATTATAAGGATCGGAGCACAGTAGTCCTTTCAAGGCGAAACGTATAAAATTACGCTGTTCTGCTTCTAGTCTTTTCTCATGGACATCGTCAAAAGGAGTCCATACCTGTGATGCGTATTCAAGATGAGGGCAAACAAGACTGTTGTAGAGAGCGAGGGTAACATAAGGATCCTGAAATTCCTTAGACCATCGTTTAACGAACCCTAACATAGAGTTTGCCTTGTTGACTATTAAATTAATTTGCTTCGTAAAATCAAGATTAAAAGTAATATGAACCCCTAGGTCTTTGAAACTATCAACACGACGCAATGTGTGCTGCGATATTTCATAATCAAATGAACTAGGAACTTTTTTTTAGAAAAATTGATCGCCTGACATTTAATAGGGGTGAGATTTAAACCGTTTTTACTACACCAAATAACAAAACTGTTTATATCTTCTTGCAAAAGTAAACGATCATTCACAGATTTGACGCTTTTGAAAATTTTCATATCATCCGCAAAAATTAGAATTTCACTATAACGTATATAGAGGGATACGTCGTTGATAGCTAAGATAAAAAGAAGTGGTCCCAAATGACTACCCTGGGGAACTCCAAATGTGGCAAAGAAAGGGTTGGAGACAGAGCTCCTAAATCTAGCTTGATAAGATCATTATGGAGATAAGAAGAAACCCAATTGATGAGTTTTGGAGGGAAGCCAAACACCTTTAACTTAAACGTGATGATGTCATGTGAAAGTTGATCGAAAGCCTTAGAAAAATCTGTATAGATGCAGTCGAGTTCTTGACCATGTTCCAACGCAGTTGAGCACTTGTGCAAGAATGCAAGTAAATTGGTTATCGTCGATCGCTTTTGCATGAATCCATGTTGTTGATTGCAAATTATATTCTTACAGTTGAATGTCAAACTATCGCACATTACTTGCTCAAAAAGCTTAGGAATGCAAGATAGCTTGGAGATTGGCCTGTAATTGCATATATCAGATCTGTTACCCTTTTTAAAAACTGGTGTAATACATGCTTTTTTCCAAATACTTGGAAATTTCCCGGAGCTAAGTGATAGGTTAAACAAATGAAAAAGAGGGGGTGCTAATATTGATTTACATTTCTTCAAGATTATTGGTGGGATGCCATCAGGTCCAGACGCAGTAATCATCATGAAGTAAGGACATATAATGTAAAATTTTTTCGATTATAATTGGGATATTATTGAAGGTAGTTTGTGGGCAGTCTTTTAAGTAGAAAAAAATTTTATCAAAATTGTACGTTAAATAAATTTTGAATTATTCAGATTTAACATCTTGAGAGGCAGTTTTTTTGGGCAGGCTTTCACATACTGATATCATGAAAAATTTAGTTATGAAATATGTATGCTTTTTGGCATCTTAAAAACGCTTAATTTTCTTAGAAAATTAACTGTCGTTTGTCAAATAAATTCTTAATTAAAAGCAAAACTAGCTTCAAAACGCACACTGACGTGAACATACTACGAACTTTTTTTTACTGCTTTATTCATATTCCAATAATAACATGTACATTTCAATACTGACTTAAAACTTGATAAACAACCCTTTCACTGATGTATTATAAGTTAATATTCTTCAATTAAATATGCACCTAATATAAATATTCGTATTGTATTCAGCCAGTTAAGTTCCTATTACAGTTACAGATTCATTAAAACGATAGTTAAATAACACTGCTTAAGATGCCAGAATTAGTGTAAATTTTGGCTTCATTGAAGACCAGTGTACCACGCTCTTAAATGGTTGTAATTGTTAATTTTTTCAATGTCATTGTATTTGTTATTTTATAATTATTGTTTTTATTTTATTTTGTAAAGTTTATGTTTTAAGTAGTTTATTGCTTACTAACTACTAAGCTCTCTTCGGCAAAGATCTGATAGTGTAAAAAAAAAATTTTAAAGGAGGTGGAAGCACCTTTCATTTAATACCAAAATCATTTTGTTACCATTTTAAAATTCCGAGATATAAGCAGCCAACCCCAAATATCTCGCACCTCCCATGAAGCATGAACAATTGCCTAAGTATTTTACAAAGATAACCAAATCAATGTCACCTTTCATTTAATACCAAACGCGTTTGTGTGCGTTCAAGACCAAACCTCCCATATAAAATGAGCAATTCGCTATAATATGATGTTAAAAATTATAAGAGAATGCTAAAAAATTCAAAGAATGCAAAAGACTTCAAGAGACTTCAAAAGAATTCAAAAAATTCAAAGAATGCAAAAGACTTCAAAAGACTTCAAAAGAATTCAAAAATTTAAAAGAATGCAAAAGACTTCAAAGACTTCAAAAGAATTCAAAGAATGCAAAAGACTTCAAAAGACTCCAAAAGAATGCAAAAATTCAAAGGATGCAAAAGGATTCAAAAGAATGCAAAAAGAATGCAAAGAATGCATGAAGTCCCAAAAGATTGCAATCAGTTGATGGTGACAAAAGATTGGAAAAAAAATAGATTGCAATCTTTTTAAGGAAAAAAGAATGGCGACTGCATTTTTTAAAGTCGCATTCTTGGAAAAGAATGCAAAGAATGCAGTCTTTTTGTTGAATTCAATGAGAGATTGTTTAAAGACTGCATTCGCAAAGATTGCAATCTTTTACAACTCTGATCTCTCGCATCAAAATCAATGAAAATACTTCGGTTATTTTGAAAATTTACAAAGAGTAATAATGTTCGCAAATAGTTCTTAATTTTAGAAAATTTTTTTAAATAATTAAAAATCCTGCACTTACAATACTAACAATTTTTCAAATTACAAAACTTAGATATAACACATATCATTCACAACTACCCCGACAGTTGCTTTTTTTCAATTTTTGTTATAACTTGATGTTGAGAAGAAAAATTCTCAAGAGCATTTTTACCAACTAAAACAAACAAATGTTCAAGAGAATAAATTTCATTTACTTCATTTCTAGTTTCTAGTTAAATCCATGAAAAATAAAACAATAAAATGTTTTCAAAACTCTTAAAATTTCTTGGACATGTCTACGAATAATATTCTTTAAGTATGCACAAGCACATACTCAAAATCATAAAACACTCAGTGTTATCCTTCTTGTTTATCCAAATGCTTTTGACTAAGATGATGACAACAAGAGTTTCCCACTTGACAATAATTTTCAACGAGTGATATCTACCTGGGGGGTCTGCGGACAAAGACTGCATATTTTTTTTTTTTTAATATAAATGCGCACAGAACCCGTATATTCTTCTTCTCAAAATGAAAAACCCCATCATCATCACATTGTTAGCATGACACAAATAAGTAGGTAATTCCTTGAAACTAGGTCAGATAATTAAGCACCTGCTGCTATGCGAGATCCAATCGCACTTGTTAAACTTCCGAAAAAACATTTAAACCCTCATGATGCCTATAAAATGATTATAATCAAACTTAATTCATGAAATCAACACCTTTCTTGTGATATTGAAAACCCAATTTATAACCTTTCACTTATAAAAGAGACTTCCATAAAATGAAGAGCTTTGTGTTCTTGGATTATTTTTTTTTATTATTGAAGGTTTATTGTTTTATTATAATTTATAAACAACAAAAGAGTATCCACTTACCATATAAAATCCTTGCAATGAGAACAGAAGGTCGGCTGCTTGAAGAATCTTGGTATAAAGCAATGATCCTTAACATTGAAGACATTCTTCTTCTTGAGGGCACCCTTCCTGAGACGATTTTTCATCGTATTCTCGGCACCTCCGCTGGCGCCATCCTCCTTCATCCGTTCGATATTGTTATCATTTTCAATCGACGCCGACGTTGACATTTTTAAAAATATTATTTTCTTTTTTTCTTTTTTTAAATGAAAGATGGAAAGATAATTTAGCACACAACTATACGCACACAATGACACAAATAGTGAACTTGAATTTTCTATTTAATTTTTTTTTTTTTAATATTTTAATTTTATTTTTAGCAAACACTTGAACCTTTTCAACTTTTTTTTTTCCTTCCTATTTTATGATTATAAATGCATTAGAAAGAGGCGCACAAAAGAAGACTTTTATTTCATGAAGAAAAAAAAACACACACACTAACACACCCACAATGAAACTTTACAACTCTTGTATCTAGATACTTTTCTTTCTTTATTATTATTTTTTTTTTTGCTTTAATTTTTTTTTTTAATTTCTTTTGTTGAATCGGAAAAGAAAAATCGTTAAAATCCAGGTGCAGAAAAGAGGCAACCACAATTATGAACAATGATGACCAGAGTTGTATGCGACAGGTTGTTGCGTTCACGTTCGATAAGGGTGAGAGTGCAGGGTGAGGGTGAGTTTTAAACTTGTTCAA
This sequence comes from Dasysyrphus tricinctus, assembly GCA_963921185.1. Lineage (NCBI taxonomy): Eukaryota > Metazoa > Arthropoda > Insecta > Diptera > Syrphidae > Dasysyrphus > Dasysyrphus tricinctus. Next base: position 161,047 of record CAWUEQ010000164.1, read on the forward strand.
ATTCACGTTTCTATGAGTGTATTAAACGAATATCGAACGATGTATAGTGCAGCGCGAATGCAAAGTGCTGATAATTTAAAATTTTATAATTTGCAAGCTTTTTTTTTTGCTTATTCTTCTTCTGCTCTTCCAGAACTACCGAACTTTCCAAAAATAGTGATATTTTTTTCTTCCAAAAATGACAACCCGATACTTTCCAAAAATGCAACAGATACAGTGTCTATCTTTCCTAGGTTTAGTTTAAATGCGTTTTCTTTTCAAGGTACCAATTTGTATGTTATTTTTTTTTTTGCTTTTTTTTTATTTCCACACAAAACTTGAACTATGCTGGTTGCGTAAATTTTCGCGTCGTCGACCGACACGCTCAACAAACCGAAACGGAGTGAAAAACCTTTTTCACGGACCCTGCTGTATAGGCTCCGATTTTTCTCTCTTTCTCATTTTTTTAGGGGTAAGTTTTCGAAGTTACCTCAACCAGCAGTTTAATGTTTTGAAAGCATCAGAGGCGGGAAAACGCAAAACACTACACCTTGTCTATGGCAGCAGAAGTGCGGTGGAAGAACGTTGAACGGAAAAAGGAAAAGCCCGGTAAGACACTTTTGAGAAAATGAAACGCGCGCCTCATTCGTTGTGCGGGTATAGAAAATACACAACAAACTGTGGTGTGCTTATGAGGCTTCTGGAGGAGCTGCCTCTCCTGTGCGGATGACCTTAAATGAGAGCAGAGCGAAAGTTCAAAGAATCGAGAGCGCCATCGCAGAATCAACCCCCTTTGCATTGATTTGGGGGTAAATAGTGAGCTTTAAATATTTTTTTTTTTTTTGCTTTTGTTGTGTTTTTCTGGGTTTTTGCGAGCACCGCAATGATTTGTATTATTTATTTTTATTTTGTTTTTATATAATTTTCTTACACATCTTCATTCGATTGTTTTTTCTTCTGAAACTTTGTTGTTGGTTTTTTTGCGGTAAAAATGTCACAGGCGAGTAATAAGTTTGTTGTTGGAAAAGTCTCTTATTGACGGCACCTTTTCACCAAGTCGCTTTGGCTTTTAAATACTCGGAAATTGTAATTTAAAAAGAAAAACAACAATCTTTAAATTCTTCGAATGAATTTTACTTTACGACACTATCAACTACCCTCAAACTATTGAACAGATGTTCTCATTCATTTTTGTACTTCACTTTTATTATTTGCGCAATTAATTTCCCGGGCCATAATTTTGTTGTTTATATTTTTTTGTGTATTTCTATTTATTTTTCGTTTATGAAAAACTATAAAGCCGAATCAATACACATTAAAAGTAAAAAAAAAAAATAAGATTATATCTTGCAAAGGCAGACACCGAGTCGCGACAGAATAAACTTTTAATTTATTTCTTGTTTCTTTTTTTTTTGTATTTTCCTCGAGATAGACAGAATTTTTTTTATTTTATTTTTGTATCCAAAATATTAACGTGAAAAAGAATATTATGAGAGTAGGTATACACGCGGTAATTTTAATGTATGTGAGGAAAATGAGACCCAATCTATACGGTCCTCGGTCCAAATGTATCTACTCAATTCGCACAAACGATGCTGATTTACTGCTGTTGCTGCTGCTGCTGCTACATGCGGTGCTCTCGATAGTAATAATATTTTTTGTTGTTGTATTTTTGTGTACTATTTGTTTTTTGTGTGTACCTACCTATAGTTTTGTGGAGAAAAAAAAAAATTCAAATAAAAGACAAATAATAAAAAAAAAAAGCATTGAAAGTAGCAGATTTTAGTATTCAGTGTGATGATGCAGAAGGCAACCTAGAACTTTTTTTATTTATTTTTTTTGTGTAAGTTTTGTGGCAGCAACACAGCAGCACTGATTAATATATGGAAGTAGAGTGTTGCCAATAGGTTGATTAAACTTATTCAATATTTAATGAAGTCACAAAATACCTTTAAAAATATTCCGATACATTACTAAAGGATATCATTGTAAACAGTAGTTCATTGGTCACTGGGGCGTATGTGGAACATTTTTTTTTTAGTTTAGGTATTGGTTTCGAGTGTGCACTCCGTTGCCGTTGGAGTTATAGTGCTGAGCGGGAAAATGCTTTTCGTTAAATAAAATGAATGATAAACAATACCGTAACTCTAGGATGTGGTGGTTGAGACATTTTCCTCAGGCACTTTATCAAAGGGGGAGCAAGGCAATTAAAATGTATGTACTGTACATTCCATTTGAAATTTATATTCGTAGTCTTTTAATTGTTAGCCAAAAAAATATTGAAAATTTTTCCCCGCATCAAGCTCTTAATGATTTGATCATACTGCTAGCCCTGCATTGTTAACATAATATCTTCAATTAAGAGGCCGGTGGCGCACGGAGAAGGGAAACACACATCACAACTTCGCAAGCCCAAGTATGCATCCAATCATCCACGAAAACATGGAAGTTAGATATGGGGTTGGTATATTTCATACCTCTTGACCATTTTGAAGATCAATATTTGTATTTCGTCTGTAGAGCAAAAATATTGGAGAAGCCCCAAAAAAGCTCCAAAAAAAGTCGTTTATAAAAAATTAAATGAGTGCATTGTTTATTTTGTTATATAGTTTTTCTATGAAATTTTATAGACTTCCTGAGTGTAACTGAAAGAAAATAAATAAAAATAAAATGCACGACTGGGTCGCACGTACTTGCTCTTATGTTGAAGACACTGTGGGTTTAAGAAAATTGGATATAAAAACATGCAAATAAGGAGAGAAAAATGTAGAGGAGCATGAAAAACGGCATTTATAAATTGGCTAAAACAACTCCTTTGACAGTTTGAGCTGAACAAAAAGAATGCCATCTTAATTCGTGATTGAATATGATTGTATGGGAAAAAAAATTAAAATCGTTGGAGCGGTTTTTTAAATATTTAATTTTTTATATATAAAATTCTTAAAATATTTTTAAGAACAAATTTTGGAATGCAAATCTAAAGTATATATTTATGTGTATATAAAAACAAAATTTGAAAAAAAAATTGTCAACCCGTTTTTGAGATATCGAATTTTCAAAAAAAAATTTTGAAACTTTTTTTAAAAATTCAAAAACTTTTTTTTTGAAAATTTTGATATTCAATATTATTTAATTTTATCTGAAATTTTTATATAAAAAAATTCATCTCAATCCGTTAAGCCGATAACGAGAAAATTCAAAATAAAAAAACACGTTCTATGACAGGTACTATTAATAGTTGCTAAGTGTAAAATTTTATAATTTTTTGGTAGTAGATCGTACTAATTTTAGTATACAGAAAAAGTTAAATCAAAATCGTAGGAGCCGTTTTTGAAACAAAAAATATTTTCTTTTGCGGTTTTTTAACTTTTGTATGGAACGTACCGTAATTTTTTCATAAATATAAAATTTTTTATAAAAATATTTTAGAGAGTACTTAAAAACTCTCAAGTATCAAGTTTCAAAAAAATCGATCTTGTCGTTTTCAAAATATTTGATTTTCCAAAAAAAAAATTTGAAACATTTTTTAAAAATCCAAAAAATATTTGTTCGAAAATTTTGGTACAAAAAACTATTTATATTTATTGGAAGCTTCTGTATAAAAAAAATAATTGAAATCGGTCGTACTGTTTTGAAGAAAATCAAAAATTAAAAAAATGGTTCTTTGGGAGGTACCATTAATAGCCATTTTTGAAAAATGGTTTTCCACCCAAAGGAAGCCATTACTAAAATAAATTTATTGAATTTTTTTTAAGAAAAGTTGTCGAGCCGTTTTTGAAAAAAAATACGATTATGTAAAATTGCTAAGAAAAATTGTATGGCAGGTACCGTTATTTTTGGTTCTATAAAAAAAATGAAAAAAAAAGTGTCGGTAGAATCACCAAAAACCACTATGTACCAAGTTTGAAGAAAATCGATCGAGCCGTTTAGGCTGTAGACGAACAGACAGACAGACAGAATTGTGCCACCCACTTTTTTGGTGTTTTCTATCATCGTAATATCATGCTTGATTGATATCTCAAATTTTTTTTTTTGCACGAATCCAAAACTTGCCTTATAGTACCTATAATCGCAAGTTAAAATAAATTAGGTGGCGCAACAGCTCGTGGAAAATCGGGGCCTAGTGACTTACAACTTTTAACCATTCCTGTGTGCGTGTTGTTGCCAGGAATGAACGGGACCTAAAATTGTGTTGCCAATTCCGAACGTCTAGATGACAAGGACTTTTTCATGACAAGTAAACTCTTGGAGGATTTTAGAGTTCCTCTCAAGAGGCAATACCTTGGATAAAACATTTCTGTTTTTTGGTGGCACGGTGGGGAATCGAATCCAAACCTTTGGCATGTAAGAGAAACTGAAGCTTCATTTGAAAAATGTGAGGTATTAGTCTAGCCAAACTTAATGAGTATCTTGTAGTCTAAAAAATAATTTTCATCATTCTGTTTTACTTGTTAGTCTGTGCGGTACATGATGAAAACTCCTTAAAAAAATAAAAACGAATTTGTTGTATTCCCAAGAAAGTAAAATCTAATTTTGGACTGGAAAGCTCATACAGCGAGGGGATGAAAATAAAAATCTGAAAAAATTAGGGAATTTTTTTTCTTCATTCAGAGCCCATTTGGGCCCATCCAGGATGACCTTTTTTTAACAACCACCCTAATGTACATATATTAAAAAAAAAATATTCTTAAAAGTGCAGTACCTCATGGCATAATGGTTAGTGCGTTGGACTGTCATGTTGAGTTTTTGGGTTCGATTCCCAGCCGCTGCCGTGTAAAACAGAAATGTTTTCCCGAGGTACTGCCTCTTGAGAGGAACTCACAAATCCTCCAAAAGAATACTTGTCATGAATAAGTGCTTCTCATCTAGCCTTTTGGAATTGGCAAAACAATTGTAGGTCGCCATTTTAGCGTCAAAGCATCCAAACAAACAAACTTTCACATATATAATGTTAGTAAGAATTATTCTTAAAAGTATCAAAAAATCAAGTTTGTCGTTTTCGACATATTAAGTTTTCAAAAATAATGTTTTTAATTGTTTATATAGGCTTCTTTAGTCAATTTGTATATTAATGCAAACAAAACAATTTAATTCCATCTTTTCCCAACGTTTCGTCATTATTCACAACTTTTTGATATTTTTAAAAGATCTCAAAAATATTTTTTTATTTTGATACGAATTACTATTTATATTTTTAGAAGCAGCTTCGTGAAAAAGATAATTGAAACTAAGCATACCGTTTTTAAGAAAATCGAAAATCAAATCAACACATTTTTCTTTTACTTAAGAACAGTTGATGTGAAGCCATTTTTGAGAAAAATCGGTTTCTGTTGTTAAATTGCTTTAAATAATTGTATTGCAGATAGCGTTATTTTTGCTATAAAACAAATCAAAAAATTGTATCAAGTTTAAATAAAATCGACGAATTCCTGTAAAATCTTAAAAACCATTAGTTTAAGAGACAAGGGGGTGAACTGGGGTAGGTACTTGAAAATACATTTTATTTTGCAAAAAACCAGGTTTTCCAAGGGATTAAGCACTGGTTTTATTATGAAAACCATTAAGTTCCCGGTATGCTGACAGAATTCTGGGTTCTCGGAACCCCATATATGGGATTTTCAAAAAAAAAAGTTCGTCATCTAATTTGTCTGTAATTGATCAAAAAACATCAACTATTTCAGAAATTTGGTCAGCCATAGACAATTTTCAATGGTTATAGTTTTTAAAGGCCATGTGCTATTTTTATCATTTCTTTTATTTTCAAAAGAAGTATTCAAAAATGCTTGTATTTTTGACCAATTAGATGGCATACTTCTTATTCCTAGATCAGAGAGTCGATGACAGACATCAATTTTCAATAGGTTGAAAATTTTTCGTTCACGGGAATTTATTTTTGATTTCGTTTAAATTTTTAATTTTTGAATTTAAACGATATTGTTAAACAAAAAAGATATTACATACCAGAGAATAATTTCATTAGTTTTAATTTTGCAGGAAAAAGTTTTGGTACAATTTTTGTTTATCCCATAGTTCAATTAGAGCACATTATCATAAATACTAAAATGCAAAATCGTTCACAGTTGGTACACCCTTGGGTCTTAGACAAAATTTAAGTATTATATATATACGAAGCTAAAATAATAATAAGATTAAAATTTGAATAAATACAAAAAACAAGGCCAGACATTTTGTCTGAAAGTATATGAAAGGTTTTTGGAATGCATTTTTGTACAAATGCTTTCTATGATATCTCTTATAGTTAAAAAAAATGTATCAAATACACTGATAACGTTTTATATACAACTCCCGAAATTATGTAACTTTATCACTCAATTTGAAAGGCTGTACTTCGAAAGATGTAACAGATATCAAAAAACTTTGTAAATACAAAATGTGAGCATCACAGAAGCTTATCATACGTATATACGAAATAGTCCAAATATCTAATTTTCAAATGGAAAATCCAGACAAGATTCTTGTTTTTATTGCACCCGAAAGAAATACAAATTAAAATATTTATTTTAAATTTTCACCAAAAATCAAGATAGGCGTTCCGCATAGTTCAGTAAGATTTTTGATTGGAAATAAAACTTAAATAGTTATAAAGTAAACATACAAAAAATAAATAACCCATGATTCAAGTTTAAAGTTCTATTTGAACTTTCAACTTAAATTTCATATATTTAGTCGCTCCACTTAAATAGAATTATTTTTAATTCAAACTTTAAACTTATGGTATGTCGGTCATATCGTAGAGTGGAAATTGTATTTTTTGTTTTGCTCGAAAATAACGGTACTTACTTGCCATACAGGAAAAGCTTATTTATATTTAAAACGGTTCTAAGGATTTTGATCATAAAAACCTGTAAATTATACTATGGACATAGCATACCTACTCTTTAGCTAACAAATTTTTTAGCGCAAGTAGCTTCTTCAAAGTGTAAGAAATAAATTGCAGTTTAGAAAATTTTAGGATGTATTCAAGTGTGTTTTTAAAAATTGAATACATTATATATTTCAAAAACGAGTGATAGATTTTTTGAAACAGGGTTCCTAAATTTATTAATAGTTATAGTATTATAGCCTGTTGAATAGACCGGAAAATGAGGGGTATAAAAGAACAATTACGTGCAAGGGTTTTTATTATTAAATATGTTTATTTGGCCCATAAGCATGCTCAAAACCGAAAATTCTACTAAATTCACCCATGCGTTTCTGAGAGAATGGTCACACTGTCCACTTTTCAATATTTTAAGTATAACTCGCAAACTAGGCCGAATTTGACAATTTTACATTTAAAACTTTTTGTTCAAAATTGGATTTTCTATTGGAATTGATAATTTAAAAAATTTTCTAAATAAAAAAAAGCAAGAAAAGTAAACAAAAACCAACCTAGAAAAAATCAAAAAATCAAAGATTTCTAAATTTTTTAAAAAATTGTGCTAAACTTTTTTTGAAGCAAAGATAGACTCAAGCCATGCATAGACAAAATAAAGTAAAGGCGTGAATATGGCATTTTCAAAAAGTAATTTTTGTTCAAAATTGACAGAGATATGCCCATTCAAACTGAATCATTTCTTATAATTTTTCACGATTTTACCCGATAATGCTCAAATTTGTATGGGAAAAGTATGGCTGAAGGGACAGGGGGTGGAATATCATCAAAACGGTGCGATATACGACGAAAATTTTACTCAAACACTTTTTGTAGAACGTAAAATTTTCTATCGATTTAATGTAGTAAATTTTCCATGGACCAGAAATTTGTTGTGATATAATCATGAGAACGCAATATCCGCCTCTACCAAAATTTTGAGACCAATCATGAAAAATCAAAATTTCGATTTTTTTTTACATTTTTGTACATGTTGTACATACATATATATATATATATCAATTGGCAGCTTTACTTGTGATCTTTAGCTATGGCCATTTTCGAAAACGTCAAATCAAAGTCAATTTGGTCAAATGACTCGTCATTTTTTGACGCAGATTGCAATCGTCATATGCAATCGTCCTATCTTGCACGGAATCAGTTTTATGAACGTTATTCAATTTACTCGCAAACGCATTTTATATTCACGATCACGCTCTCTGATTTCTCAATTTTTGTATCGTCAACTCGATTTTTTTATTGCGCAGCTGCACCGCAGATGATGTTTTCGAACATGTGACTTTAGCAGTTTGCGTTAAAGAACATTCTGGAAATGCATTTTTGACGCAGATGACATTTTCGAAAACGGCCTAGTTTGCAAGTTGTTTTAAAGATTTATTGAAGGAATGAATTTCAAGCTACGCTACATTCAAAAGCTCCAGCTTAGTTGAACTACACATGGGAGCAAGTGCGAGTGTGACGCAGTGGTGCGTAGCTTCCAATAATTTTTGGGGTTTTCCTTGAAATGTCTTTAAAGAAATTATCTGAGGTAAGGTCAAATAACTCTTTTACGTGATGGAAAAACATTATTTTTCTATGAAATGAAATAAAAGATTTGGTCAGTTCTGAAATAAAGAAAAAAAAATTGTTTTCTAATACTTTCTTATCGTTCTAAATTAGATACTATTTTTCATTTATCAATGGCAACTCGCTTTATTTTATTTAAATTAAAAATAATCGAAATAAATGAAAAGCTTTTTTGTGTCATGCATTTAGCATTTACCATATGATAAAAATCCACCGTCATATTCGCAGAACCATGACGTCAATGATAATATCAAGCAATTAAAAGTCTGCACGACTTATATTCCTACATTGATGATGATAATGTAAGATTTCAAAAAAAGAGTAGGTAGGTCGGCTTGAATGATTTGAGAAGGAGGTTGTGTTGCGTTTACGAGATTTTTAATAAACGTATGAAAATGGTACGTTGGTGTGAATTAGTTTTCTTTTTCTTATTTCTTTTTATAAAAAATGCAAACAGCATTTCTTTATGCAATACTTCTAGTTTTTCAATTAGGAATATTTTCATAATTGAAAAGATATTTTCAAGGTGTTCTTTATACACTCATTTGAATAAGAAATAAATGCAAACAGAAGAAAACAAAAAAATGTTTTGTGAGTTGTTTTGAAAGTGGTTGTATCAAAGCTTAAAAGCTTAACAAAAAGAATGATAACTATTTTAGGTTTGCGAACATAATTTTTTTGGAGAGCTTAAAAGTCAAAGCTGCTTAAACTTTAAAGAGCTTTCATTTAGTTCAATCTTTCTTCATGATAAAGCATTTTTATCTCTTAAGCTTTGGTCTAGTTTTAAAGTGAGTATGTTAACTCTAAACTTGTTCTGTTCTTTCCATAACATTGCATTTCTGTAATGTAATGTTAATTAACATGTTACAAGCTTAAGCGCAAAAGCTTTAAGACTATAGAATTTAATATTGCCATGTCCCGATATAACTCAGAAACATTGTTGAATATTTTTTTTTTTTTTTGAAAAGAGCGTTATCCACGATATTTTTCAAAGACCTTGAAATTGTTATACAAATTTTTAGATTTTTGGAAAAGCCTAATTTTTATTCAGAACTGATAACCGCAAGCCTTTTTAAAGTATTTTTAGAGAAAATATGCGCATTCAAAGACTTTTTTAGGATTTCCTTGCAATTCAGTTAAATTCCTTTGGATCGAATATCTCGGGTACTCGGGTGGTTGCAGAAATATATTTATCCAAAGGCATCTTTGGGCTTGGTTAAAAAACAGTAAAATCACCTTGGATGCCTATATTTCAAGAACTAGAATCACAGACGATTCTTGTTCTCAGCCATTGATACCTCTTAAAAATTTTATCATGGAGAGATTTTCTTATTAGAACTTCTGCTTTTGGAAATGTCACCATGCAAAAACTTTTGTTAGTATTTGAAAGTGAAAACGGATGAGTTAGTACACACAGTCTCCAGAAAGAGACAAATGATAACGGCCTCCGACTAATAGACAATTCAGAAGCTCGTAATACGGTGGTAGGTAGCTGAAGGTTTCCATGCCTAAAATCTATAAAGAAAACTGGAGCTAATTGATGGAAGACATACGCCTCTAACATCTTAGACGCTCGAACTTTTCGAGGGGTAAACGTCAATTTTTCCCATTTCCTTGCTGTGGCAAGGCTCAAAGCTTGACTGTCAAATTTCGAACCACTCTTAAAAAGAAATTCGACGTTGGTCACTTGAGCATACCTTGAGTTGTAAGAGCCTACCATCAACATCCGAGCCAGAAGCTCTACGCTATGCATTCACCTGCCACCAACCCCAAAAACCAGTAGTCCCATTAGAGCATTAAAACATCAAAGAGACAGCCGTATCTCCAAGAGGCCTTACCAACCAGCCCCGAATAGGAACCCGTGGTATGATGCCGAATGCGTACAACTTAAAAAAGTGATAAAAGATGCACATGCAATTATGCTGCAGCATAAAACAATGCCAGCGGGAGAGGAGTATAGAGCAAGGATTAGAGAGAAAAAGAAGACCCTGCGTAGAAAGATGCGAGCATTCGCAGCCTCCCAGCATCTAGAAGTTAAAAAAAAGGTGAAGCCACTGGGTGCTGGCCTCAAGCCGGAATGTTGGTTCTCTAGAACAGCGAAGGTAAAATCTAATTAACGAAACAGAGGGAGTAGTAAATGTATTCCCCCCTCGTGGTTTTCGCCTTGACGTTGGCGAGGGGGCTTACGTTATGACCCTCCAGCAATCCAGCTGCAGGGGCATACAACTAAGAAAAACCAAATAAAAAACAGGGAAGTTCATCCAAACAAATATTAATGGAATTATGGAAAGTATACAAAGCAAAGAAATCCGAGCGGGGATATACGCTCAAGTGTCGGCAGAGGTCACGGCTGTCGGCGAGGGCTTGGCTTCGCAAGAGGCAAAGTCGCCAGTGACAAAAAATGTATACAAGGAACCGACCAAACCCGTCTTAACTAGACAACCAAATGCGCTCAACCTTGCAACATCTCTTCTTCCTGCTCTAGATAGCTTGGCTATTGACAGTAGGGAAACCTTGAACAGACCTCCCTCTATAGGAAGTCAAACCGAGGATGAGCTGTTGCAAGACTCGAGTCAAGAAGAGACAACGCTGAAGCCTACTGCACCCCTCAAAGTTTCGAGGCAACGCAGTAACTACAGATCCTCTAAAAGATTCGTGAGTGCTACCGAGAAAAAGGATCCAAACACTCTCAGTGCGAGAGACAAGGCCCTTTTGAAAAAGCATAGAAAGTTGGTGAAGAACTATGAACGTCAGTTGGCAACGACCGCCACTACACCCACTGTTTCCTCCCAACCACAATTGAACGCTAAAAAGCCAGACAGCGGAAAAGTAATTGCTGCCACATCTAGGTCTATCCCTAAAAAGATAAACCGCGAACAGGCTAGCAACAACTCTACTGCTCGTACTGGCTCAAATTCGAATCTGGCGACCTCCAGTAAGAAACAGCAGACCAACGCTACATCAAACCTGAAAAGGAATGAGATAGCACAGGTAGGCAACTCTTCTGGAACGAAGCCAGATTCAACTAAGAGAGCAAGATCGGAGGAGGCAACCAAGACTGATGGTTCTAAAAAGCTTAAAACGAATAGTTTTGACACCACCCCGATCGATCTGCAGGTGGCCATAATAAGTCGAGACGACCTGGATGGGAAAATCACGGCAAAAAATTGGTTACTTGTGGAGAATGAAATCCTCAAAGCTATGATGGCGACATCAGAGAATGATAGTTCTGACGACTACACCTTTGATGGGGCTGGATGGCGGAAAGGAGTAAAAGTGGTTTGCTGTGGGGACCAGAAATCCCGGGAGTTTCTCACTCAAACAATCGCCAATATTGGCGAACTGTGGGAGGGGGCTTCTCTCGGAATTCTTCCCGTCACATCTATTCCGCTTCGACAGCAGGTTAATATATGGATTCCTCCTCCTGCAACGCACGAGGACTCATCCATAATTAAACTGCTGGCGAAACAGAATAAGGAGTTCTCCATACTCGAATGGAAGCTCCTGCATTCCAGGAAAAGTTTCAGCGGGGAAGGGAAGGACCTCTTGTTCATAATTGACAAGACATCTGACCTTCTCCTCAAAGAGAAAGGGGACGTGTTGAGATACGGTCTCGGAACCGTAAGGGTAAGGAGGCATGATGGCAAAGGGGAGTCAAAAGCTGCTGGTGGTGCAAATTAATTTGCATCACGCAATAGCAGCAACGCACGACCTGATGCTCTTCATGTCTCAAGAGGCCGTGGATGTGGCCTTAATCCAAGAACCTTGGATTCGTAAGAATCAGGTACAAGGATTGAGGTCAAAAAACTATAACCTGTTCCACTCCACGTCTGAAGGTGAAATAAGAAGTTGTATTCTAGTGAAAAAATCAATTAATGCTTTCTTTTTATCTAAGTACAGTAACAAAGACAACGTGGCAATCAGCGTTGAGACCAAGGAAGGCAACTTCGTCTTGGCATCAACGTACATGCCGTACGAGGAAGAAGACCCACCATCAAAAACGGTCCGCGACCTTGTGGGTTACACCACAGCACGAGGGACACCTTTGGTGATGGGCTGTGATGCCAACGCACACCACACTCAATGGGGCGGTAAGGACATCAACAAAAGGGGTGAGTCAATTTTTGAATACATTCTCTGTTCTAACCTCATGTTATGTAATAAGGGTAATCACCCAACATTTCGGAATAAAAACAGGGAAGAAATTCTTGATCTCACTCTCATGAGTAATAATGATAAGATTTCTGTTGGAAACTGGAGAGTCTCACCTGAAGAATCCTTTTCGGATCACTTTAGGATACTCTTTTCTTTAGACAGGAATCAAAATGATACTAAGCCTTTTAGGAACCCAACTAGAAAAAATTGGACAGAGTACACAAAATGGTTGAACGAGCGTATCGAACCACCTGAGGAAGAAACGCTTTCGATCACCTCAACCATTGACACTGTTGTTCAAAACCTAACTAGTGAAATGAGAACGGCCTTTGAAAAACACTGCCCTATATCTCGTAACATTAAACCCACCATGGTGGAACAGTGAACTTAAGAAACGAAGAACAGGGGTCAGAAAACTTTTCAATAAAGCCAAACTGAGCAAATTAGAAGTAGATTGGAATTCATATAGAGCCGAACTTAACTCATACACCAAAGAGTTAAGAAGGGCCAAAAAGGATTCATGGGCTAGACACTGTGAATCCATTGAGAACACAAGTGAGGCGGCGAGACTTCGAAAGGTCCTTGCCCATAACCCCACGACTCCGGGATATATTAAGCATCCCGACGGATCGTGGTCGAACTCGAGCCAAGAAACACTTGAACTCTTTATGGAAACACATTTTCCTAACTGCAAGAGCCCTGAGGACTCAGGCAATAAACAACCAGACTCCTTAGAAGCTCTACAATCAGCACCAGAATTAGATCAGGTTATCACAGAGCAGAAGATTATGTGGGCAATAAACTCGTTCAAACCTTTTAAATCAGCTGGACCAGACGGGATTATTCCGGCATTTCTTTAGCATGCTCTACAGATAATCACCCCATGGCTTAGGGTAATCTTCAAAAGTTGTGTTAAACTTAGATACGTCCCTATCAGCTGGAGAGAGGTTAAAGTTGTCTTTATTCCAAAAGCTGGAAAACCGACACACTCGACCGCAAAAGATTTCAGACCAATAAGTGTCTCTTCGTTCCTCCTCAAGACACTGGAGAGAATTATTGATCTGCATGTTAGAGACCTTCTCAACCCAAACATTTTGTGCAGCTACCAACACGCTTACCTTAAAGGTAAGTCAGTGGAGACTGCGTTGCATGAAGTCGTTTCACAAATTGAGAAAAGTCTCGAGCACAAAGAACACACCCTGGCAGCATTTTTGGACATTGAGGGAGCGTTTAACAACGTAAAAACGGAGTCCATTAAATCTGCTCTGGAAGAGGTCGGAGTTGAGCCTGCCATTGTGGACTGGATTTACACCATGCTCAATGGTAGAATCATAAACTCCCGACTGGGAGATGCTTTCGTTGATAAAATTGTTACAAGAGGCACACCACAAGGAGGGGTAATTTCACCTCTCCTTTGGATCCTAGTTGTTAATAAAATTCTTACAAGATTTAGTAATCAGGGCATTAAAATTGTGGCATATGCGGACGACATAGTAATTTTGATATCGGGTAAGTATCTTACCACCATCAAAGATATTATGGAATCCGCACTTAAAGAACTATCTTCTTGGGCAGCACTAAACGGTCTCGGGGTTAACCCTACAAAAACTGAACTAGTTCTGTTCACGAATAAAAAGAAATTAGGGGACTTTACTCCTCCTATGCTTAATGATATTCCTCTGAAACTCTCCAAAGAAGCTAAATATCTTGGAGTAATCCTTGATTCCAAGCTAACATGGAAAAGAAACACAGAGGAAAGAATGAAAAGGGCACTCGGCGCTTTCTACACATGCAAAAAAACCTTCGGTACACGTTGGGGTATGCGACCGCAGGTTATCCAGTGGATGTACACGGCGATTGTTCGCCCCATACTTACCTACGGTTCTATCGTGTGGTGGAAGGCTGTTGAAAAAGTTAGCTATCTCAAAAACCTGAACAAGGTACAGAGACTAGCCTGTATAGGAATAACGGGGGCACAGAGGTCTACGCCACAAGCAGGGTTGGAAATTATTTTAAATCTTCCAGCCCTAGACGAGCACATTAGATGCACAGCAGCCAAAAGCGCACTTCGACTTAAAGAACTGGGCTCTTGGAAGCACAGCACCTATGGTCATGGGTCTATCTTACAAAGGTATGACACAGTGGTCGGACTTAATGTGACGACTGATTACATACCACCGAAAATAGATTTTAACAAACACTTCTCTATTTCAATACCCGAAAGACATGGTTGGAAACCCAACTCACTTATTAGTGAACAGGGTATCCCCTTCTATACTGACGGGTCAAAAATGGAAGAAGGAACAGGAGCTGGGGTGTTCTGTGAAGCCCTTAATATTAGAGAATCATATAAACTCCCAGATGAATGTAGCGTCTTTCAGGCAGAGATTTATGCTATTGAAAAAGCGGCAGAAATGGTGCACAAGAAAAAACTGAGCTCGTCGGAGATCACATTTTTCGTGGACAGCCAAGCCGCTATCAAAGCGATAGCCAGTGAGACTATAAGATCCAAAACAGTGACAAAATGCCGAGACATACTGAATAAAATTTGCAACACTAACCGAGTCAAACTCTGCTGGGTTCCTGGACATAGCAATATAGAAGGGAATGATATAGCAGATGAACTGGCAAGGAAGGGGTCATTATCAGTAAGAAACAGTAGTAACCAATTAGATATGGGACTAGACATCCCGATCAGTGTGGTTAAAACGAAAATAGACCTAATAACGAAAGAGCAAATCAATAAATCCTGGATTACCAGGAACGATTGCGTTATCTCAAGAAGTCTATGGCCTAGAATTAATGAAAAGGAAACTCAGTATATTCTATCGCTGAGTAAAAAGAACATTAGAATCTTGATAGGTGTACTAACGGGTCATTGCGCCATTGGCACAATGGCCACCAGACTGGGTGTATTCGCACCTGACTTCTGTAGGAGCTGTCAGGATGTAGAAGAAATATAAACCATTAAACACCTGCTCTGCGATTGTCCAAACCTCCAAACAAATCGCCTCCGTTACTTCGGAAACAGGTTTGTTGGAGAACTGGACGATCTAGCGCAGGTCCCAATGGCAAATATGAGGAAATTCATAGAGAGCACAGGCTGGTTTGCAAATGAGCCAGTCTACTTGAATAATTAGTTTAGGAGCATCTCTGCTTTCTTTTCGTAAGGGGATCACAATGGACCAATAGGCCCCCGTGTACGCAACAGCCTTTGCGCTGTGCACGCCCCTCCTAACCTAACCTAACCTAAATGTATTCAAGTTGAATTTCTATCAAGTAGAGCAAGAAACAGGGCAAGAAGAGGCCCCACCTCCAGCCTATGAAGGCCCAGCACCAGCACCTAGTGTAGAAGATGTAGACTTAGCTCTTAAGGTGCTCAAAAACAACAAGGCCACCGGATCTGATGGTTTATCAGCGGAGCTCTTCAATCACGGAGGAGATGTGTTGAGAAAGGTGCAGGCATCAACCAAGTTTGGGGGGATGGAAGCATGCCCAATGACTGTTCTATTAGCTACATATGTCCCATGTTAAGAAAATAGGTGATCCTTCAAAAACAATCAAGGCATGATAATCGTCATATACAATATTCCCATCCAACGTACTGTGTGACCGTCTCAAGTCTCAGTATGGCTTCCAGCTAGGTATAGATTGACCATAGACCAAATATTCACTGTCAGACAAATCCTGGGTAGACCAACGAATTCCAAATAAAGACCCAACATTTATTCATCGACTTAAAGGTTAGGTTAGGTTGAAGTGGCTGACAGCCGTGAAGACTGACACACTTAGACCATGAGTTGGTCCATTGTGACACCACATGAATCTAGGAAACCCTTTTCTTCACTCGGTGAACCAATTGGAGCTTCTTATGAAGCGTAAAAGACTGCCTATGTCTAAGTCTGATAGATCACAGGGATCATCGACTTAAAAGCCGCATATGATAGCATTCATCATCAGGCGCTCTACATATATGGCAATGGCTGAACTTGGCATACGGGGAAAACTGAAAAAACTACGGGAAAGTTCTTCCAACAATTTCCTAGCACAATGTTACAGCAAGGAGATCTGTTATCATTTGATTTCTTCAGCCTCGTTCTAGACCAAAGAGTATGCAGGGAAGGCGTTTACATTGAAGGCACTATTTTCAACAAATCTATCTAACTTCTAGGGCATGCCGGATGATATCGTCATCATCAGCTGATCCCAACAAGCCATTATGGAGGCTTTCACTTCTTGGTCTTCAAGTTAACGAGGATAAGATCAAAGACATACTATCAACAAACAATGAAAGGTCTGTCAACCGGCTTGGACGTCACTGTTGATAGCAACAACTTCGAAATATGTAGTTAATGAGTTCAGCTACATTTTGGAGTAAACATTAATTTAACGAAGGACATCTTAGTCAGTTTGACAAAAAATTACCCTAGTAAACCAGTGTGACATCAGTTTGACGAAAATTTCATCCCAATCGTATAAGCAGCTCCCGAGAAACCAAGATATAAATAAAAATAGGCGTGGCAGTGGGTGCATTTTACTTAAATCGTTTCCTTAGCCTTCCTCTAGCTAAAAATAAGTAACATTGAGATTATCATGCAAATCGTTAGAGCCGTTTTCGAGACACCAAGAACAAAAAGTTATTACTTAATACTTATTTTCAAAAATCCTTTTTTTCTGCCGATACCACCGAGAGTCTCGGCAAATTTCGGTACTTAAGGTTCGGTATGGTATCGGTTTGGTCTCGGTATCGTTTTGGGTGTTTTGAAGCTGGTTTGGTCTCGGTACGATACCGAGACTTTTCTGGTATCGGGGCCAGCCCTACTCCCAATCCAAAAATATTTTTTGGTAGTTGGGGTCAGAAAATCATTAAAATCACTTTGAACTTTTGGAGGCGAATACTCAGGAACCAGACCATGTAGAAGCTTTTGGTTTGCATTTACGGAAAGGTTTTGAATAGACCTTTCGTTTGATGTATTAAACACCAATTTCAGAAATATTAGTAAAAAACTCACAGGTGGGGGAGGGATAACATTTTTTTTTTCTAAAATCTTGAAAATTTTGTTTGTCGAAATTTTTAAATTTTTAGAAGGGTTAGCTTATTTTCTATTAAACCAAGCTTTCCTGATTATACAAACTGAAGTCTTTAGAACAGTTTGTTATTATTTCATTTCTTGTAGATCTCCAGCTATGATATCAAACAATAAGCGAATGCAATTAACGAATTGTATTTATTTAACTTTCTCCTTTAATGTATTGAACAAATCATATATAGCAGATAATTAGTTATAAATCGTCCTATCACACGGACACTTCGTGGTATGCTGAACCATTTTGAATGTTTACAATAAAGTGATAAACTCTGGATTGAGATAAGAGAATCCAATGAACTCATTCTGTTCCATATTCATCATGAATAATTTATCAGTTGGAGTTAAGTCAGTTTTTTCCTCTGTGAATTGTTTATCAAAGTTGGAAATATCTTTGCGATGTTTCTAAATAAAAATTCTTGTTTAGTTTTGGTCCGAAAAAAAAAAAAACAAAATTTTCTTTCGAATAATCTTACAATCTTTGGTTTGAATGGTGGTTCCATATCACGTCCAGAAACTTTATCCCAATCAATATCTTTGTAGAATGCATGTGTTCTGATATCATAACGACCAGTTGATCCAGAGCCAAGGCGATTATCGGGTCTTTTAGCTAAAAACTATGCAACCGGAATTTAAGTACAATTTTTTTTTGTATACAATTTGCAATTTGCGACTCACTCCAGAACAAACATCCTTGGCTTCCTGTGAGAAATGTTTAGGAAAGACAACTTTGTTCTCCTTGGAGGCTTTGAAAATTAATTCATCAGTATCACCTTCGAATGGCGATTGACCAGCTAACATTTCATACAAAAGAACTCCATAGGACCACCAATCAGCAGCATTCGTGTATGGCTGATATTGAGTAATCTAAATAAAGTGCTCAACTCATGTTAGAATAATTGAATCAAGAGTCAAGATACATTTAGGACTTCTTACTTCTGGAGCCATATAATTTGCAGTACCACAAAATGTATTGGTAGTTTTGTCATCTTTGATACCTTCCTTGCATAGTCCAAAGTCTGCTATCTTCACATGACCTTCAAAATCTAAGAGAATGTTGTCTAATTTGAGATCCCGGTAAAGGATGCCTTTCTCGTGTAAAAAGAACAGTGCCACTGCAATCTCACAAGCATAGAATCTATTGAAAGAAAAAAATAACAAATATTAGAGTCTGAATCATAAGAGAGATCCTTGCAACTTGTTGCTAGCAACATTATTTGACTCCCACCAACAAGGCTCCCGGTTCGGTGAATAAAACACATTCACTGAACTGAATGCGCTTTTAACTCAAAAATATTTCTCCGAAAACACCAAACAATAAGTTGTCGCAAAAATGTCCCGCTACATATTGGTTTCTACAAAATGTTGCTGGCAACAATTTTATTAATTTCCTTTCAAGTCAAAGAACATACAAAGCAACATCTTCCTTAAAACGTCCAACTTGCTGGATTTGATACATTAAATCACCTCCTTTGCAATATTCCATTACAAAGAATAACCGATCCTTCAAAATATATAATTAATTAATAACAATAGAACTGGATAAACATTAGTTAGATTTCATAAACTTACCATAGTTTGGAAACATGAATGCAATTGAACCAGGAAAGGTGGCTTGCCTGACAAAGCCAAAACACGTTTCTCAATCATTGGAAGTTCCATATCATCAGTTTGAATAATTACATCTTTACGAAGGACCTTGCATGCGTACAATTCATCTGTACCTCTACGTTCGGCCAAGAGGATCTTGGCAAATGAACCACGTCCAAGGACTTTGAGGAAATTAAAGTCAGCTGCACGAATCATATCACGTTTGCTCATATTATGAGGCATGTCCTTGTTGTCCATGCGACGTTTTGCTTCACGTTGTGATGGACGCTTAAGAATAATGAAGAATGGGTTAAATGCATTTATATAAAATATATTTTTACTTGCGATATACATAGGTACTATAGGGCAAGTTTTGGACTCGTGCAAAAAAAAATTCGAGATAACAATCAAACATGACATTACGATGATAGAGAACACGAATAAAGTGGGTGGCACAATTCTGTCTGCCTGTCTGTCTGTCTGTCTGTCTGTCCGTACCTCAACCTACAGCCTAAACCACTGAAGCGATTTTCTTCAAATTTTGAACTTAAGGTTTTTTTGTAACTCTCCAGAGGGGAAATTGAAATTTTTTTTAGCTAAAAAAATAACGGTACTTGCCATACAACCGTTAACTAAAAGCTTATTTATCTCAAAAACGGCTCCAATGATTTTGATAAAAAAAAATCAGTGCAATATTGTAGATATGATATAACGGGTGATTTTTTAGCTGGTTTGGTTTTGGCAACACTGGTTTTGACAGCTGACGTGTGTTTAGTACCTTGTGTCACTGTCAAACAGCTTCAGTTTGGTTTGCAATTTAACCATGGATCGTCTTACAAATGAACAACGCTTGCAAATTATTGAATTTTACTATCAAAATTCGTGCTCGGTTCGAAATGTTCATCGCGTGCTGCATCGTGTTCAGCGATGAGGCTCATTTTTGGTTGAATGGGTACGTAAATGAGCATAATTGCCGCATTTGGAGTGAAGATCAGCCAGAAGCATTGCAACAGCTACCAATGCATCCCGAAAAAGCCACTGTTTGGTGCGGTTTATGGGCCGGCGGCATTATTGGGCCATATTTCTTCAAAGATGATGCGAATCGCAGCGTTACTGTCAATGGTGAACGCTACCGAGCGATGATAACAAACTTTTTTTTGCCCGAAATGGAAGTTCTTGACTTGCATGATATGTGGTTTCAACAAGACGGTGCCACATGCCACACAGCACGCGAAACAATGGCGCAATTGCGAGGCGAGTTTGGTGAACAGTTAATTTCACGTTTCGGGCCGGTCAATTGGCCGCCTAGATCGTGCGATTTGACACCATTAGATTATTTTTTGTGGGGGTATGTCAAGGCTAATGTCTATAGGGACAAGCCCGCTTCGATTGACGCACTGGAAGCCAACATCCATGCATTCATTCGTGAGATACCGGCCGATATGTGTGAAAGAGTATGCCAAAATTGGACTCAGCGGATGGGCTACCTGAGACGCAGCCGCGGTCAACATTTGCATGAAATTATCTTTAAACATTAAATTGCAAGGTTCAAACTATCGATTCAAATAAATATTTCATTCATTTTTTCGAATTTTTTGTGTTTTTTTTTTTTTTAAAGTTAAAAAATCACCCGTTACCTTTTAGTAAGAAAAAAAAAATACCAAAAATATTTATTAACGGTACCTGCCATATAACGGTTTTTTTGATTTTTGGTTTTCTCATTAACCGCTCGTCCGATTTCAATAAAATTTTTTGAACAAAAGCTTTGTTAGAATATAAATAATACTGCATACCAAAATTTTTGAAAAAATAAATTTTGGATTTTTAAAAAAAGATTCAAAATTTTTTTTTGAAAATTCAATATTTCAAAAACGGATTGATGAATTGTTTTGAAATTTGAGTTTTAAATGTATATTAGTATATACTCAAAATTGGCATACCAAATTTTTTTTTGAAAAATGTAACAAAAATTTTATATATAAAAAATTAATTTTTAAGAAAACGGCTCCAACGATTTAAATTTTTTTTTGCATATATTTATATTTTTTCAAGTAATCAAATGGCATACTTTTTTTTGAGCTCTAAGTTATTTATCAGGCTGTTTATATGAGTAAAAGAACGATTTAAATGCTTTCTTATACTTTTTCTATAATTACTTGAATATTTTTTAAAGTTCTTAAGTTCCACACAACTTGAACATAAGAGCAAGTACGTGCGATCCAGTCGTGCATTTTATTTTTTAAATAATAAAAACAATTTTGATAACCCCAAATACAAATTTTTATATTTTTTCAGCAAACAAAAATACTTAATAAAAACTGTTTTTTATAAATGATTGGCCACTTTTTAAAAACCAAAAGGAAAGAAAAAAACGGGTTGGGTATGAAATCTCACAGATTGGAAAATAGCATTACAAAATCACGCAGTTACAAAATAAAAACTAGCAAATTAAAATCTTGCAAAATTTAACTGCATTGCAACAAATACATTTTGTTTGATCTCGTGCGATATTTTCTAACTTTTGCAAAATAAATCGAGTGCTTGTCTACTTTTTGTTCATATTATTATTCATAATTGTTATTGTAAAAGAAAGAGAACATAGAAATTGTATATTATTTTTTAATTGTTAAAAATACGTTTATCTTAGACAAAAGATGCAATAAAAATAAGACAAAGAAAAAGGTTTTTTTCGTTTTCGAGTATATTTTTTTGTTTTGTTTCTCAGGATTTTTATCTTGTGGTGAGAAACTGTAAGCAATATTTCACTACGAGATTGGAATTTGCGAAATTTTTATATGCGTGATTTTAAAATGTGAGATTTTGGTAGATATTTGCGAGATTCATTGTCATTGCTGTGAGAACTAAACTTAAGATTTTGTTATTGCGATATTATGAAAAGCAGGGTTATCTATTAGTTTGTCAGATTTTGTTTTTTAAGATTTTCAAAAATATTGCAAGATTTCATTATTCAAGATTTTGGTTGTTGAACGGTATTCATTTGCACCAAGTGAGGAGCTAAGGAACAAAAGCCAATTTTTTTTTCTTACACGAAATATATATAACGAAATATTTGTACGTGATTTTGACCCACTTCAAACGGTCAGATTTGATTCAAGCTTTGCACACTTGTCATGACAATACAATATTTCGATCAAAATATCCGATTATACTGATTAGGCTCGCCAGAAATCATAAATTTCTTTCGGGATCCTTTGCATGAGAGTGAAAGATATCACGCATGCGTGCAGCTCCAGACTTACTCTTTGCTTCGGGCACTTGGCCTAGCGAAACAGAGTAGAGACTTTCTTAATCGAGATGCAACTCTTAACACATTTGTATATATTTCGGAATGAAGCAAGTGAAAAATTATAACCGTACCGTGAAATTACGCCGAGCGAAATAAGTAAAGCGAAATAAAGCCCAATTTCTAAATTCGGCCTTATTTCGCTCGGCGTTATTTCAAGTCACCAATTATAACGATTGATACCCAGCTCCAGATTTCGATATCGCCATTTTGAACTTATTAGGAAAGTGGGGAAGGAAAGGATAAAGGAAAGGGGGTACCTACTCTGTGGGTAATTTTTGGTAACCGAAAAAACAATTCAGACAGCCTGGACTGGGAATCGAACTCAGATCAATTAGTTACGCGCCAAGAGCTCTTCCAGTAAAGCTATCAAAGACGCGTACCAGAATTATATTCCAGCCACCTGTTTAATTATCTGCTCGATGCGAAGCTAGTTTAAAAATGTCCTTCAAGGCACCCCACGCTTTTAGAACAGTGACATTAATTTTCTCGTCCGTAATTTTATTCTCATGCTTAGAATTATTTTTTTACTTTTTAGTTTGATTAACTCTAAAAGCGTGTTTTTAGTTTTTTGTTTTCAAAAACTGAAAAAATCGAAATTTAAACTTACAAATTGATTGAAAAATGTCACTTTTGTCCCGGAAGTAATTTTTAATGTTGAATTTTGAATGATGTATGTACATATGTTATTATTCTTGACTAAATCTCTTTGGCAAACGAGAGAATTCAGGACTCAAAGATCAAA
This sequence comes from Dasysyrphus tricinctus, assembly GCA_963921185.1. Classification (NCBI taxonomy): domain Eukaryota; kingdom Metazoa; phylum Arthropoda; class Insecta; order Diptera; family Syrphidae; genus Dasysyrphus; species Dasysyrphus tricinctus. Next base: position 184,368 of record CAWUEQ010000164.1, read on the forward strand.
GTCTCCACAAATGTATTCTGACAGAGTCACAGCATGGAGTAGATTTTGGTCCGTACTTCCACTAAAATAAAACTGGCATATCCATAACCGTCATCGACGACCCGTTTAGTTCGATTAATAGTGTAATTTCTTGTTGTCATATAATTAGATGATATAGAGATCGGCGCTACGACATTTTTCATCATTCGATTTAATACCTTAAGCCCCTGTTCTACTTGTTACTATCTAAGATGACAAGCTACGCATATAAGCCGCACACTATTCATTCCCTCAAAGCAATTTTTACACGTCATCTGACAAATTCAGTTTGATTTATGCAGCAAAGTCATTGAAAATTTGACCAATCAAAGTATAAGAAGGTTTTATAATACAAATTCTATATACTACTGAAATAAATCAGCCAAATAGAAGACTAAGCATTATGGATTGGACTTGTTGAATTAATGATTCAAAATAGCTTTTTATGGCCCTTAGTCCTACAAATTGGCGTTTCGTTCGGCTTACTCACTTGAGTGATTAGGAGTAACGAACGAAGAACTGCTATAATATTAAGTAGACCGTGCGGTTCTTCCAAGAGAATGCCCTCAGAAATTTCTTAGTGCTGACTAACTGTCGGCAGTGGAAGAAACCTTTATTGAGGAGGCTTATTTTGGGTGGATGCGTAAGCTCAATTTCAACGGCTTGTATTTTAAAACCATACTGGCTAGAACACAGCAGATTCAGATTTTCTTAAAGAGAAAGCCTCAAAACTTAAAACCTGAAAGGGCAGTGAATTGATAGCATGTGTGGGTGACGACTTTCCGAAAACACCCACAATCATGCTGTTCTTACTTTGGAGCACGGCGCAAGGCGAAAAGAAATCCTTGTTACTAATATGTTCAAATAAGGAAGTTTAAGTGAGCTCTACTCCATATATTATATTTCGACCAGGTACAACAGTTGGGCCCATCAGTTAGGTGTTACCCTTCTAAGACGCAAATTTTGGTCGATGTTTACTGACAGCGGACTTTTGAAACATGTCCTTAGTTTATTTTAACATCTTTGAAAAAATTTATTTCGAAAAATTACTTTAGCGAGACCAAAGCGAGATGAATGAAAACTATAACAAGACAATAACAACAACCATGACACTGGAAACCAAGATTTGACTTTTAAACTATGTTTTAAGCTTATTTTAAGCTCTTTGAAAAATTTCATTTTGTCAAAAAAAGAACTTTGGCGAAACTAAAGCAAGACAAAATCGAGATAACGGCAACATGATTAATGCCAAAAACCACGTTTAAATTTCATGGCGAGACCAAAGGGAGACCTCAGCGAGAAAACCACGAAACAGATCCCCGTGTTAACGGTAACTGTGGGACTAGAACGAGACGAATACAATGACCACGACACTGAAAACCTCGTTTTGGACGACCACGGCTATCTTGGTTTAAAACATTATTTTTATTTCTAGTTTTTGTTCGAAAAGTATTAAAAGGAATTTTAAAGAGAATTTTTGAAAGCAGAATTTTGCAAACAGAACTTTGACCCCAATCCAAAAATCAAGATAGATTTATTATTGTTTTGTGTTTACTTCCAAATTCACACACCCAAATTTTGGTGCTACTGGTTTTCATAAGCGTTTTGAATTTAATTGAAAACTGTGCAAGCTGGTATTTTTTTATGGAAGCCTCAAACTAATCCTCCCCAAAAATATTTGTTTGTTTAATAAATATTAAATTAAAAGGTACATAATGTATTTGTTATACTTACCCTAACTTGATCCCTAAGCATTGCGATATCATTACTAGGATCACTGCATGGAATGTTATAATGTTCACCTTCTTCTTGAGATAACAGTTTGTACCAACCTTCAATTGGTTCCTAAAATTGACAATAAAAAAAGAAAAAACACAAATATCAAAATCTTTATACAAATGTAATCAAATGCTAACACAAGGATTAAATTACTGAACATGAACAAAACTAGCATCAATTTCTAGTAATCCATATTTACCTTAATAATTTCTTGAATACTAAATGAAAGAGATCCCATAAAATCATTGCGAGAAGTTCTGTCCCAATCCCAAACCTCTACTAGAAGTCGTTTTTCTCTATCTTCTGGCTTTATATCACTTCCGAAAAATAAACACAAAATTTGTATTGAATCACAGCACAAAATTTTACCTTTCTCGCATAGAGCTTACTATGTAAATGTTTCATTATAGACTGGGTTAAGAGTTGCCTTCATGGTTTTTGTCTTCTTTTTGGTCTTATCAGCTTTGTCTGGATGAATTTGAACTCGAACATAAGGATCACTGAGTCCATTGGTATCCATTGGAACCAAATTAGCACCTTCTTTGACTATTTATGCATTATGAAACCACAGAATGCTCATTTAAAGCACAAACATTTGATTAAAAACAATCACATAATCAACTTACTCTCCACAGTAAGGACACCACCCTTTACCGATATCTCCAAATTGATTCGTCCTCTAATTTCCGTAATGTCAGCACCACACAATTGGGGAATTTCGTCCTTACATGTAGGATGCACATTCAGCTTGCATCCTTAATAAACAAAAATTTACCAAACACATCACTTAATATGACCACAAACATCCTCTCTCATTAGCTTCAATTCTTACCAGTGCAGCAGTATCCTTGATGAGCAATACCATGGAGTAGCATACCGCAATGGTCACAGAATGTCGGAGCCTTGTATGTGGTTGACTCGAAATTGTGTTTAACTTTCTGACAATCCTTTAGAAGAAGGCCGCAAGAAGAAGAAAAGACGACACTTTGTAATTGCATCGCTGTTGTGGTAAGTCCAACGAACTTACCGAATCGATTTCCGTATCCTTTCCAGCACACTTGAAGACCACGTACTCGTAGCATCGATCGTGGACATTAAATTTACATGCTGCAAATAGTAAATAGTAATATTTGCTGTAACTAACAAACTGCCACTGGTGCTATACACTTCTGTGTTATCTAAGAGAGGGATTAATATTTACCTTGACATTGGAAACCTTGTTTGCCGAAGCCCCTTAAGGATTACAAAATGAAAAAAAGGGTGAGGTTTGTTGTTATTTGTCATTCACACAAAAGTACTTACCAAATGAATTCCTTACAATGACCACAAAATGTTGGTTGTTTAAAAAAACGTGGCTGGAATCTATGTCCTTGAATGACAACGATTCCTTTTCGTTTCATCGCACCCTTACGGATGCGATTTTTCATATAATTAATAATTTGTTCACCTTCGGGAGCTGCTGCTTTTGCTGGTTCCGCCATGTTTGCTTGTCAGAAAAATAGCTAAACTACTTAAGGATTTAAAATTTAAATTTAAAAAAAAAAATATTATTATGTTTGTCCGAACGAAGAAAAGCTCAAAGAGGCTAACTGTTTGAATACTTGATTCGAACTAAATAATTTTCTTCAATGAGTCTGAGTGCTTCAATATAGTGAGAAGCCCCTACAAGTGCATCATCATGCATAGCAAATAAGGGTTAATTTTCACAGTTGCAAAACTTTTTTGCACACCATTGCACAGATATAGGGAAGCTATCCATATTGCTGGCAGTTTTTTTTTAATGTTGTTGAAAAAATGTTTTCAGAGCATTCAAGACACTTAAAGAAACATTAAAGGGTTATTGGTTTAAAAGAATGCCAAAATTAATATACAGGTAATTCTCTACCAACTGTGATTCCTTGTGTCTAGTTTTTTTTTTTTTTTGGAATGGGTTGGAAATTTTGGTCAAAATTTCAGTACCGTAACATGTCCGTTCCTTGTATGTATTTTTTCAATGAAGTCAAAGTACAATAATATAAGCCCTTAAATCAGCCAAATTACGGAATAAATGCCGGAAAGCTAGATTTTTTGTATATAGCATTCTAAGGAAACTGTAAAAAGTCCCCATCGATAAGAGTGCCACTACCAATTTTACGGAGATCAAAGGTCCTCCAAACGGTTCTTCAGGAATATCTCCCGAACCGTAACTTTTGCAGAAAAATGTCAAACACTAGGTTGTATCTTAGAAAATATCCTACAAAAAATACTAAGTACTTTTTTTTCATAAGAGTAACCGTTTTCGAGATAATTCAATCGGTAGAGTTACGCATTTTATGTTTCTGTAGAAAATTTAGTCTCTTACACTACCTTTGAGGTTGAGTACCAGGTGAGTTTTTCTTGTGTGGTATCCCCCAGGAAAATAAGAAAACATGTCAAAAAAATATATACAGGGATCTATATAAAGGTTTTGAAAATTTCCCGTCGACTCGGGCTCCACTAAATTAATCATACGGGGTCGAAGGTCATGGAGACATGGTATTTCGTTTATACAGGGTAATTGGTTTAAAATATGACAAAAAGCTAGAGCGTGGTATGGGAGGCGGGTCTAGTCACCCCTTTTTAGTTGGAAGGGGTAATTTTCTAAGAAATTAACCTAAAACTGACAAAAATATAAGAAAGCAATGGTAGGACCAGTAATGTTATATCATACTTTTTTGTAAATCCAAAAATCCCTTCTTTTATTCTAATTTTAAATAAAGTTGTTTGAGTGAATAGTTTTTGAAAAATTTATTTTCAAACTCAAAATTTTGAAAAAAAAATGTTTAAGAAAATTTCAAACTTGTTTTTACGTAATTATGTGGTTCATTTGTTTTCAAAAACAGAAAACCATTGAATTTTGAAAACAAAAAGAGCACTTAACTACATACAATATTTTTACTTGCATACATTTACATAAAAGGCAAGTTTTGGATTCTTGCAAAAAAAAAAATTTGAGATAACAATCAAACATGATATTACGATGATAGAGAACACCAAAAAAGTGGGTGGCACAATTCTGTCTGTCTGTCTGTCTGTTCGTCTACAGCCTAACGGCTCAATCGATTTTCTTCAAACTTGGTACATTGTGGTTTTGGGTGATTATGCCCTCAGGTTTTTTTCATTTTTGTTTTAGAACTAAAAATAACGGTACCTGCCATAAAATTTTATATAATCGTATTTTTCTCAAAAACGGCTTGACACTTTTCTTAAAAAAAATTCAATAAATTTATTTTAGTAAATGCCTTCTTTGGGTGGAAAAACATTTTCAAAAATGGTTATTAATGGTACCTCCCGCAAAGAACCATTTTTTTCATTTTCGATTTTCTTAAAAACAATACGACCGATTTAAATAATATGTTTTATGCAGAAGCTTCCAAAAAATATAAAAAGTTTTGTGTACCAATATTTTTGAAAAAGTATTTTTTTGGATTTTTAATAAAATGTTTCAAATAATTTTTTGAAAATCAAATATTTCGAAAGCGACATGATCGATTTTCTTGAAACTCGATATTTAAGAGTTTTTTAGTACTTTCTAAAATATTTTTATAAAAAATTTTACATTTATGAAAAAATAACGGTACCTCTTCCATACAAAAGTTAAAAAAAACCTCTATGAAAAGTATTTTTTTGCTGAAAAACGACTCCTACGATTTTGATTAAACTTTTTCATATACTAAAATCAGTACGATCTACTATCAAAAATTATAAAATTTTACACTTAGCATCTATGTATTAATAGTACCTGTCTTAAAACGTATTTTTTATTTTGAATTTTCTCGTTATCGGCTAAACGGATTTCGATGAATTTTTGTATATACAAATTTCTGATAAGATTAAATAATATTGCCTACTAAAATTTTCAAAAAAATTGTTTTTGGATTTTTAAAAAAAGTCTCAATTTTTTTTTTTTGAAAATTCAATATCTCAAAAACAGGCTGATAGTTTCTTATCAAATTTTGTTTTATATACACATAAATATATACTTAAGATTTGCATACCAAAATTTGTTCTTAAGAATATTTTAAGAATTTTATATATAAAAAATTATTTTTTTTTAAATCCGCTCCAACGATTTTACACTGTTTTTTTCCCATACAATCAGATTTAATCAAGAATTGAAATTGCATTCTTTTTTTCACCTCAAACTGTCAAAAGAGTTGTGTTAGCTAATTTAAATGTCGTTATTCATGCTTCTCTACATTTTTCTCTAATAATTTCCATTTTTAATATACAATTTTCTTAAACCCGCAGTGTCTTGAACATAAGAGCAAGTACGTGCGACCCAGTACGTGAAAATTAATTTTTTTTAAAACTGTTCACTCTTTTATTTAAAATTAACATAAAAGAAAGGATGTTTGGCTTTACAAAAGGATACAATATGGCATTGTACATAAGTGTTGCCGTTGTTTTTAAATTTTGTTTTCTATTTTAAGTCATTTTCTTAGAAAATTGCCCCTCCCGGCTTAACGGGGGAGAATAGAACCCCCATCCCATATAATTTTTTTTATTAACCCACCCTACATGCTCTAGCTTTTTATCACATTTTATACGAATCACCCTGTATAACCGAAATACCATGTTTCGTGAACGTCAGCTTAATGTAGTGGAGCCTGAATCAATGGGAAACTTTCACAAAACCTTTAAATAAATCCCTGTTATTTTTTTAGAACTGTTTTCTAATTTTCCTGGGGGATACCGTGTAAGAAAAACTCACGTTGCACTAATCCTCAAAGGTGGTGTTTATGAGTAGGTACCTACATTTTATACAGAAAAATAAAATCCGTAACGATTGTAGTGTTTCCAAAACGGTAACTCTTATGAAAAAAGTTACTTAACATTTTTCTTGGTAAGAAATTTTCTAAGCTACAACCCAGTCTTTGAAATTTTTTCTGCAAGAGTTACCGTTCGGGAGATATTCCTTAAAACCCGTTTGGGAGGCCTTTGGCCACCCGTAAAATTGTAAGCGGCACTCATATCGATAGGGACTTTTTACAGTTTTATAAGAATGTTATGTACCAAAATCTAGCTTTCCGCCATTTTTTCCGAAGCCAAAATGACTGGACTATGAGCTATTTTCTAATGAAATACTTCACTTAATAGAAATATCGTTCCTTAAGAACTTTGAGTCCAATACTTGCTTGACAAAATTTTGTAAAGATTAAGTCTAAATTGCTAAATAAAATAATCATGAACGAATACTGTCAGAGGATTTATTTTTATTTTTGAATTCAAAAGATTTCCCGCTCAGCCGCCATTTTGTTAACTTTTGGTATTCTAAAAGAGACACTATTTACTTATACAGTGTTCAACGTGATTGACAGATTGATTGTCAAAACTGTGAGTTCGTTGCATATTGAGCTCTCGAAAAAAAGTGAACAAAATAGTTATTGAAACCAACCAACTTGAAAATTAAACTCTTAATTTTGTTTATCATCACATAAAGTTGCTATTTTAGTAAGTAATAGTCAGTAAGGTGCCCACTGCTTGCACAAAAAAAAAAAAATATATTTGCTTTGCACCTAACCTCAACTCTTCAACCGGCTAATGAATAAAAGAGGAATCGCTGCAACATCTCCCTATTCTTTTGGAGCTGAAAAACGCCAGCAAATAAATTCCACCATGAGCACGGTGAGCAACATGACTATTGCCGAACTTAACAGCCTCTTCGAAAGAAATTTAAGCAATTTGGCCACAAAGGATGACATTGCATCATTGGGCTATGAAATATCTGAATTGCGAGCCAAACAAACAGAATGTGCGGCAAAAATAGCTTATTTGGAGTCGCAAAATGCGCACCTTGAATCTGAGCTCGATAAACTTTTAAAAAGGGAAACTGAAAGCAACCTCATCGTTCACATGCCCAGTGATGATTCAAAAACATCCATCACCAAAGCAAAAGAGGTGTGTGACGGCCTTCTTGATGTGGAATTTGTAGGAGCGGTGAAGGAAGCTTACCCGGTCAAATGCCATAAATTGGGCATGGCTAATGTTGTGGTGCAACTATCTAATCGGTCTGCGGCAAATAATATACTTAAGAAATCCAGTAAGCTGAAAGGCACAAATATCTTCATACATAAGGACCTGCCTTTCAATGTTCGTCGGAAAAGAAGATCATTGGTGCAAACTCAGGTGGCGATAAAATCCAAGCTCCCCGACAAAAAAACATCCCTCAGAGATGATCGTCTGGAAATCGACGGCTCTTTTTTTACCTGGGACAACAACCTCGGTCTAAGATGTGGAGATAAAGATGTATTTGTACTTTTGAGTGAAAAATATAAAGTTTTAAATAATCTAAAAATTCAGATTGAACAAAACAAAAACAATAATGATAATACAACTCATGGAGGTAAAATGTCAGTAGTTGTCAATGGAGCTGTCAGTTCTGCCTCTTATAATAACCCGGCGCCATCTACTGTCGAGCACCCAAAAGCAGCAAGTTCCGGAAACGCATCCCAATGATTTCCGTCCGTCGGTCAGCAGTTATTTTCAAAAAAAAGTATTAAAAATAAAAATAATCTGAACTTTAGAATTTTAAGACCCGTTTGCTGATACGAAATTTAAGGATTTATGTTCTACTTAAAAGCTTATTTTCTACTACTTCCTCTGCGTTAGGTGTCACATACGCGCTTATGTTCTACTTAAATATTTAAGTTTTGTATCAGCAAATGGCCCTAAGCTACAATACTTCAGGACTTACAAACAAGCTTATGTACCCTGATTTTTTTAATTTTATAAGAGATTTTGATATTTTCATATTAATAGAAACATTTTTATACGAAAATCAATTCGAGCAATTTAATAACATGTTTAATGGATACGAACTCGCATGGACCTCTGCGTGTAGAACGCATCATTTTGGAAGAGCAAGTGGTGGAACGGTGGTAGGTTTTAAAAGTCATCTCAAACACATTTTAAAATTTGAGAGGACTGGTGAAACCTCCATCATTTCCTATTTAGACCAGGGAATAAAACACTTTATCGTGCCAATATATCTGAATTGCAACCATTGGACTGAAGACTTTGAGCAGCTGGAAGATTTACTTGTGCAGTTACAAGAACCCAATCTCTTGTTGTTAGGAGATTTTAACGCACGGATAGGAAACAAAATTGGTTGGCCTCCATACTCTTCATTCAACCCACCGTTTTTCAATTATTCACGTGCATCAAAAGACATTCGAAAGGACAGTAGAGGAAGTAAATTTTTGGAGCTCTGTGATTCCTTTAATTTTATAGTTTTGAATGGTAGAAGTGCAGGAGATACCGCAGGAGAATATACATTTATTAGATCTTCAGGTCAATCTATCATAGACTACTGCGTTGCTGCCGGTAACTGGCTGAATATGGTTGTTGACTTTAAAGTGGAACCCAAAACATTCTCTGAACATATGCCCTTAGCGATTTCAGTTAATACAAACCTTCCTTCTTCAACTACAACAACGGAGTTGAAATTGCCACCTAAATTAAAATGGAGTAATAATTATCAACAGAACTACCAGCATCGTTTAAACTTGGAAGTTGCTTCGCTCAAGGAAATATCTCCAGTTCCGGATATGAATGAATTGCTTAGTGTTATAAAGCAGGCACATCCACTGCAGTCAACTTTTGTTAAACCCCGAAGGTATAACCAAAACTGGTTTGACAAGGAGTGTGAAAATGCTCGGAATCTTTCATTTTCATTTCTTACCTTATTCCGCTCACATAATAAGCCCATTTTTAAAGAATGCTACACACAATCAAACAAACAATATAAAATCCTGTGCTTACAGAAAAAGGGAGAGTACAATAGAAGTGTAGTTGACTCGCTGTTAATGGCAAAATCTTCTGCTGAATTCTGGAAGGCCATGAAAATAATAAGTGGAGCTAAGCTCACTATTGCGTGTAACCTCAAGGCATCAGATTTAAAGGATTACTTTTTGTCGTTGCTCAATACTGAATGCAGATCTTCAAAATTTCAATATGCGTCACCACTGATAGAGGATGATTTTCTGGACTCAACTTTTTCTGAAGAGGAATTGAATACAGCTTTAGATAGAGCAAAAAACAATAAGGCAGCAGGAACGGATAGAATACCGGTTGAATTTTTCAAGTATGCGTCGTCAGATTTCTTATCCACACTAGCTGCTACAACCAAATTTTCGAGTCTCAAGATATTCCATCAAATTTTTTGTCTTCCGTTATTTTTCCATTATATAAAAAAGGAGACCCATCTGTTGCAAATAACTACCGTGGGATTTCTTTTTTGAACGCGTCTATGAAATTGTTTACAAGTATGCTATTTTCTAGGCTTACAGCATGGGTAAGTGACAACTCAAAGCTAAGTGAATTTCAAGCTGGATTTCGAGCAGGTTACTCGACAATGGACCAAGTATTTTTGCTCATAAATATTGCAGAAGTATATCTTTACCGAGGTAAGAAAGTCTACGCCTTTTTTGTAGATTTTAAGGCAGCATTTGACAGCATTGACAGGGAGGCCCTGTTTTTTAAACTGTTTAATATCGGCATCTCTTCCAAAATAGTCCATACTTTAAGAGCTCTTTATGCAACGGATACGGTATCTATATGGGACGGTGAAAATCTTTCCGATGAATTTAGTTCTTCAATGGGACTTAAACAAGGGTGTTCGTTGAGTACTCTCTTATTCACTCTATTTATTGAAGATTTAGTGGACCACGTGAGAGGAGGGGTGACTATTGCCGAAGAGAACGTTCCGGGTTTACTATACGCTGATGACATCGTTCTTTTATCAGAATCTCCTATTCATCTACAGCAAATGATGGTCAATTTAGAAAGATATTGCGATACCTGGAACTTAACGGTAAACTTAAATAAATCAAAGGTAATGATATTTAGAAAAGGACATGGAAGATTCGCCAGAAGTGGTTAAAGAGTACAAGTACCTCGGAGTGACCATATCAAGTAACCTTTGCATGAAAAAACACGTTAAATTAAAACTTCAAGAAGCCAAGGCTGCCATTTGTGTATCATGGAAGAAATGCATACAAAACAAAGCTTTTAACCACTCGTCAAAATACAAATTGTTTCAAGCTGTATCAAAATCCATTATGCTTTACTCTTCGCAAGTGTGGGGCTACAAACAATATGAGAATGTTGAAAAATCTTTGCGTTTCTTCATAAAGAGAGTTTTTGCTCTTCCTTCTACGACACCAAATTATATGCTGCATATTGAAACAGAGGTGCCACCGATGTTTATTGACTCCCTCAAGATCCATTTCGATTACGTGCTCAAAATACTTCAAATTAACCCATCTAGGCTAGTCCATCGAGTTTTAAAATATCTCATCCAGAACCAGCTTAATTTTGCGCGAACGTGGACTGATCTTTTCAATTCCGTGGATGAACCGATAGATTTGGATATGGATGATCTAACGGGTTTTAAGAGAAGTCTTTACTACCTTATTTCCAAATTAGACGAAAAGTACCGACTGGAGTATATCAACCAAGCCAAAGCATCGCAGTATAGAGAATTTTATAGCAAGCTTGAATTTAATCTGGGTGAATTAAACTACTTCAACGACAAAAACTCCTCAGAAATGATTTCATTAATTCTACGAGCCAGAGGGGAAATACTTCCTCTGAACTTCATTCCTCATAGACCGGATCTTCCTCTGCATTGTGAAATCTGTAACATGCATGAAAGAGAAAATATCGCACACTTTCTAGGCTTATGCCCAATTCTTAAAGAAATCCGCCGCAACTTTTTCGGAAAGGACCAACTGGAAAATGAAGAAGTATTACACATACTGAATGGGGCTCTAGGCTGGGAGAAGCTGTATAGATTTATTCGAACTGCATTGGTGTACAGAAATAGAATTTTAACAGAAAGCTTTTAAGTTTAATTTTCCATTTTCATTCAATTCTCTTTTTTATTTTGTTTAAATTCTCCTTTTTTTATTTATTTTTATTAACTGAATTATACAAATTATGCAACACACTGTTAATATTAAATTAAATATGAATTCTGTCAATCTGACCGACGGTTCTCAACCAGGTCATTAATGACTGTAATCAAATATTGTAAATGTGAAAAAAAAAATTGTATATAATAAAGTCTTTTCTATTCTATTCTATTCAGTGTTCAACGCTTATAAGAAACACCCTTATTAGAAAACATCGCTTAGATGAAACTTGAACAAAAGTACCGTGTACTGTCCCATATATTTAGTTTTTGAATTGTATTTTTATAGGAAATATGTTTACAAGAAAAACACCGATAAAAGAAACATTTCTCGGACCACGAACTTCACAATTTTCCATTTTAAGTTCGTTTGATTTAAGAAACTTTCAAAAACAACTCATAAAATATGAACAGACCCTTAAGAAAAACCCAAAATTTTTTTGTTTCTTATCTTCTTATATATAAAAATCAATCATTGTGCGTTAGTCCTGCAAAAGCTCGAAAAGGGCGAAACCGATGGGTGTTTAAATGAAGTTTGGTTTAAATCGCTCTTCGAGTTTGCCAGCAACGTGCAAAAACGCAATCTGTTGAGTTTGAAATCAAAACTTTCAAATTTGAATAAAATAATAAACAAAATTGATAATAAAATCCAATCTATTTATTAACCTGAAATTCTATTAAACGAAGACCGATAAGTTTTTATACAAGAGGATTTCAATTACTATAAAGTTCTTAGTGAAGCATAACAAGGTAATTGCTATACAAATTATGTTACAGTGTGGTGCAAGTGATTGTGAAAACGATTATGTATCGATTTACAGTGTTCATTGCAATGCTAAAGAGGCGACGAGCTAACATAGGCCGTCACAGCCAGTCAAATAGCCCGGCGAACTTCACGAGCGAACCGCACTTATGACCATCGCGAGACGGATAACGAAAATAGTAGTGTTGGGATGTCACAGTTGCGTTCGAGAGTGACTGAAAATGAACGGGAAGCGAATAGATTGCGAATGCAACAAGTTCGTGGCAATCAAAAACAATGGGAGCGAGAACAACAAAATGAACACGAACGACTGCGCCGAGGCACGCCACGTTCCTATTAAATTGGAAGGAGCGATACTACATTGCGATTCGGAAATCAATTAAAGCTCGGACATATCAATAATAACGTGTTCGAAATAACGCATACCACGGTTGTGACCATTTTTTCGCGCCAAACCGATGTCAAATTTTTGATGCTCGATAAAATCGAAACCAATTTGGAGAGATTCATTTGTTTATCGTGTAAATATACGGTGACGTATATGCTGATCTGAATTGATGCATGTACATATATTACAATCCACCTTATAACACAGCTGTTCGAACATGAAAATAAAAACAAATTATTTGATTTTATTTTCTTCAAAGCTCTGGGACAGATTTTGAACTCAAACTGCTAATTCTGTAAATGACTTATAAAAATATAGAATTTTAAAGCTGCATACGTAAATATAACTCAAATCATCTGTTAGAAATTTTTGCCGAAATAAAAAATCACAAGTATGTGAAGAAATTTTGTAAAGAAAGCTCATGAGACTAATTTGTTGATTGATAAACTAATAAATTCTCGAAATTATCCGAAAGTGTGCACCTAAGCCCGAGAATTTAAATGCACGAAGACATATCGGGTCATTCTTTTGTATCGTCAACTTGTTTTTCTTACTGCACAGCTGCATGACAAATGATGTTTTTGAGCATGTGATTTTAGCAGTTTGCGGCGTTGAAGATGATTCTGAATGAATGTCAGACCTTGAGACAAAATCTTCCAGCTGGTAGCCGTGTGCACTGGCAATAGCTTTGTGTTAAAATTTTGTTCAATTTAAGTTTTAATTTAATTTTTCTCCAAGTTTATACTTACTTACTTTACTCTAGATGGCACTAACAGTCCACGGTGGACTACGGCTTCAAACCAACAAGCCCCTGCAGCCAGCTCGGTCCCATGCTAGCTGAATCCAGTAACGTTTGTGCGCGCCACTTAAGGTGGGGTCTTCCTCTGCTGCGTAGACCATCAGGGGTAGATTTAAAGACTCGTCGAGGTGATGCGTCGGTGCCCATACGCTCCACATGTCCCAGCCATATCAGCCGCTGTATTTTCAGCTTTTTGACAGGTCGACGTCACTGAAAAGCCCATAAGGCTCGTTGTTAAATCTTCTCCTCCATACTCCATCGATAAATACTGGACCGAAGATCACCCGAAGAATTTTCCTTTCAAAGCACCCAAGCAGATTTTCATCCATTTTTGACAGGGTCCATGCTTCTGCCCCGTAAAGCAGGACCGGGATGATTAGGGTCTTATATAAGGTCTCCTTGGTTCTTTGAGAGAGGGCTTTACTACTCAAATGCCTTCTAAACCCGAAGAAACAGCGGTTAGCAAGAGTAATTTTTCGTTTGATCTTTGCACTGATGTCATTTTGATATGTGATAATGGAGCCCAAGTAGACAAAGTCCTTGAGGACTTCGAAATTGTACCTATTCATCGTGCCGTTTTGCCCGATTCGACGATATTGAGATTCCTTTCTCGATAATAGCATATACTTCGTCTTGTCTTCAGTAACAGCCAAACCCATTTTTGCTGCCTCCAATTCAATACTTGCAAACGCACCGATAACAGCTCGCTTCGTTCTCCAAAAGATGTCAATATCATCTGCATATGCAAGTTGTTGAACGGACTTTTGAAAAATCGTACCTCTGTTGTTGATTTGCGAGTTGCATACAATTGCTTCAAGAACGATGTTGAACAGGTTGCATGATAACGCGTCGCCTTGCCTTAAACCTTTCTCGACATCAAAGGGTTTGGTGGTGTTATTACCAACCTTGACGGAGCAGCGAGATTTCTCGATCATCATCCTGATCAAGCGGACGAGTTTGGCTGGGATGCCAAGGTGTGACATGGCTCTGTACGCTTTCTGTCTACGCTATCATATGCGACTTTAAAATCGATAATCGATAGGTGGTGTGTATCGATTTGAAACTCCTGGGTTTTTTCTAAGATCTAAAAGAGTGTGAACGACAACGAACTTCGGATCTGCACGTGGAATGTTCTGTCTCTCTATAGACCACGTGCAGCCGAACATTAAGCGGAGGCCCTAGACTGCTACAAAGCAGACATCACCGCAATCCAAGAAGTGTGATGGGATGGGCCGGGCAAAAGAAAACTGAAAGACTGCGATGTATACTACGGTGACTGTTACCGACCACAAGGGCAGCGTCTTTTTGGATGTGGATTTGTTGTTAGAGGCAGACTTAGGCAAGAGGTCTTGAGTTTCAATTATGTGAACGAACGGCTCACGACAATTTGCCTCAAGGCTAAATTCGCCAACATCAGCCTCATATGCGCGCATGCCCCCACAGAAGAGAAAGATGACGACACCAAGGACGAGTTCTATGAGCTCCTGGACAAGACATATGAGCAATGCCCTAGCTATGACATTAAAATTGTCTTGTTTGATTTTAATGCCAAACTAGGAAGAGCAGACGTCTTTGGTTGCACAATCGGAAGATACAGCCTGCACGACACCACCTCCGATAACGGACTCAGGCTAATCGACTTTGCTGCGGGGCGAAACGTTGTGGAACTAGCTAGTACACAGTTCCCGCATCTCGATATACACAAGGGGACATGGCGAATTCCTGGTCAATCAACCGCCAACCAATTTGATCACATTGCGATCGACGCAAGGCACTCCTCCAGTATCAAGGATGTCCGAACGTTCCGAGGAGCCAACGTTGACTCGGACCACTACCTCGTTGTAGCCAAGGTAATGCTATGGATATCCAGACCAAAGCCAAAACAGGGAAATACTGTCAGGAAGTTCAACGTCGGACGGCTACAGTCGCAAGAAATCGCCAGGTCCTTTTCCGATCGAGTCTCTCGCGCCCTCTTAACTAGTCCTTTGCCGCCAACTGCAAACATCGAGAACCAGTGGAAAAACTGCCAGGAAGCCATCAGAGATGCCGTCTCTGACGTGCTGGGCTTCGCACGACCACCACAGCGAAACCCCTGGTTCGACGAGGAATGCCGGCAAGTACATGCAGCCAAACAACAGGCATACAAAGTGGCGCTGCATAGAAGGACCAGAGCTGCTCGCGAGCTCTACGAGCAGAAGAGGAAAGAGGAACACAAGCTTCTTAGAAGGAAAAAGAAAGAGCATGAGAAGCGCGCGATCGAGGAATTAGAGGGATGCCACTGAAGAAATGAAGTTCGGAAGTTTTGCCAAAAAGTAAAAAGAACCTCCCAAGGTTACAAGCCCCGAACCGAAGCCTGCAAGGTCGATCAGGGGAACATCGTGGTGGAATCGCAGTCGGTGCTGAGGATATGGAAAAATCATTTTGCAAATTGTATAACGGCGATGACGAACCGAATTCCGCTACCAAGCAAATTGCACCATTCAACCTGGACGACGTAGGCCAACAATTCCGTCCACCCGATCTTGACGAAGTGAGGATAGCCATATCTAAACTTAAGTCCAATAAAGCTGCTGGAGCTGATGGCCTTGCGGCTGAGCTATTCAAAGTGGCTGGCGATGAATTGGTTAGGAGTATGCACCAGCTCATCTGTAAAATATGGTCAGAAGAAAGCATGCCCGATGAATGGAACCTCAGTATTGTTTGCCCGATCCTCAAGAAAGGCGATCCTCTGGACTGCACCAACTACAGAGGCATCAGTCTTCTTAATATCGCCTACAAGATCTTCTCTGCCGTACTTTGTGAACGCCTGAAGCCATTCGTCAACAACCTGATAGGTACATATCAGTGTGGCTTTAGGCCAGGAAAGTCCACCATTGACCAAATATTCGCACTACGGCAGATCTTGGAGAAAACCCAGGAGTTTCAAATCGATACCCACCACCTTTTCATCGATTTCAAGGTCGCGTATGACAGCATCTATAGAGACGAGCTATATAGAGCCATGTATAGTTTTGGCATCCCTGCCAAACTCGTCCGTTTGTGCAGGATGACGATGGAGAATGCACGCTGCTCCATCAAGGTCGGCAAAGATCTCTCCAACACCTTTGATGTCAAAAAAGGTTTTAGGTAAGGTGACGCGCTGTCATGCGACTTCTTCAACATCGTTCTTGAAAGAATAGTGCAAAACTCTCACGTCAACACCAGAGGCACAATCTTTCAAAGGTCCGTCCAATTACTCGCTTACGCTGACGACATTGACATATTCGGACGAACAAAGCATGATGTTAGTGGTGCTTATGTGAGCATTGAGAAGGAAGCCAAGAAGATGGGTCTAACGGTGAATGAAAGCAAAACAAAATATATGCTGTCAGCAAGAAAGGACACCCAACACCCACGTCTCGGACAGAACGTCACTATAGACAGCTATAATTTTGAGGTGGTCAGAGACTTTGTCTACCTAGGATCCGCTATAAACTCAGCGAACGAAGAATTACTCTTGCCAATCGCTGTTTCTTTGGGCTAAGAAGGCAATTGAGAAGCAAAGCCCTCTCTCGAGCAACTAAACTGTCCCTGTATAAGACGTTTATCATCCCGGTCCTGATGTATGGTGCAGAGGCATGGACACTCTTAACGGTGGATGAGAACGCGTTAGGCTGTTTTGAGAGGAAAATTCTCCGGGTGATTTTTGGTCCCGTCTGCATAGATGGGGAGTGGAGAAGAAGATACAACAACAAACTGTATGGGCTGTACAGCGACACCGACCTAGCCATAAAAGTGAAAAGCCAACGACTGAGATGGCTGGGTCATATAGAGCGAATGGACACCAATGCTCCGGCCCGGAAAGTCTTTGAATCCAACCCCGTGGGACAACGCAGTAGAGGTGGACAGCGTAAAAGGTGGCGCACGCAAGTGGAAGAGGACCTCAACCAACTTGGCGTGCGAAACTGGAGACAGCTAGCTAGAAACCGAGCCGGCTGGAAGAAGCTTGTTGGTTGAGGCCCTGGTCCACCCCGGACATGTAGCACCACCTTAAGTAAGTAAGTAAGTAAGAGTGTGAACATTTGATCGACGGTTGATTTGCCAGGCCTCAAACCACACTGATAGGGGCCGATCAGATCGTTGACAAACGGTTTTAAGCAATCACACAGTACAGATGACAAGATTTTGTATGCGACGTTGAGGAGACTTATACCTCTGTATTTGGCTCAGTTTATGCTCAGAAAAAAGGTCAACAAATGTAAGATTTTTTAATTTTCGGTTTTGTTTTTCTGTCACTCCTTTTATTGCTACATTGAGACATAATATCTCATTGGAAAGGTATTTTTGTGAGCTACAGTTATTTTCTTGTAGACGCACAATGGCACAATTCAAATCACTGTGTGAATTTTGTTACGAACGATTTTTATACTTTTTTACCTGTTTTACTTGTATTTATTATTATTATTATTCATTAATACATAATTAGTTAAATAAAGATGGCATGGATGTTTTCCGTCTGTTGTATTTATATAATAACAGTTATTCTTTTTAAGATATGTTTCCAATAAAACTACTATTTTTCTCTTATCTCTCAATTTACTCAAGAAAGATGGGGAAAACTAATCACTTTTCAGTTGAAGATTATTATTTCGCCCAACTTCCAACTGCCATTGTATTATTTCCATATGTAACTGTTGAAATACATCTTCATTAATTTTTCTGTATATAAATAACAATGATAAACTTTTGTTCCTTTTTCTTCGACTAACTTGTTCAAATTAAAACTAAAGAAGCAATCCATCAACCCAACAATATACCCGCACTGTCAGTGTAGCCTTTATAATTGCATCCTTTAGAACTAATTAAAAACGGAAAACTAATTATTTCACAATTTCACCAACAACAATGAAAAAAAAAATATAAATGCCAATTGCAACTTCTACCCTACAAGCTATTGTTTTATAATTCCATTAAATTACATTGCCTGTCGTTGAATTGCAACCCGTTGATCCGTATTGATTTACAGATCGATATACTTACAACTCTGAGTGTAATACACTTGATGAGGCATTTGAACCTTTTTTGCACCCCCTCAAGTACAAAAACCACATGCACACACACACAAACAAAAATATGACTTGAAATGCTTAAAAAAGTAAACAACCCTTCAATTTATATCAATTTGGACATTCAATTAAATAAATTTAAAAGTTAATTCTTTTTTTCCTGAAAGCTATAAATTGTTAATTGGAATTTTGCTTCTTTTTTTGTTTTGTTTTTTTTTTTATCAAAAACAAATTCAACACAAATAGCTAACCCCCAACCACCCACCCACATGGATTAACATAATCAAACCTTTCGACCACACAATGTGGGTCAGTGTGGAAATGGCATTCCATTATGTCCTGCTCCTGATATACAAAGCGGACAGTATAGCCCCCACAACTACTGTACTGGAACTTTTGTCGTAAGCCTGCAAATTTGATTACGTCCGTTATCCTGGCAATTATCTGGGACTGCATAACGCAAAATCCTGTTTGGCTATAGCTAGTTTCAGTCAACGCAGAATACTTTCAGAGTGGGTGGAGGACAGGCTGGAATTCTACAGAAACAACTTGGGGATAACAAATTTGGTATAAAGGGACAATATCTATATGGAACTATGATTTCGGTTGACTTTTATATGCATCCTTGATCCGCATAAGTTAAGTCATAATAAGCTCGTTACTCTTTCTTCTATTTTTTGTGTGTGTTGTTGTCGCCTCTGCTTTGTTATAGACTTATATTTTGGTCATAATCTTACCTAATGGTGTCTTAGCATATGCGTGCGAGGAGAGTAGTGAGAGTTCCTTGATGATTGTGTTTAATATGTAAATATTTTCTTATGCTTTGTGTATTTTATTACAAAGACGATTAAGGACGTGATGATAATGGAAGGATGCCCAATGAAGATTTACTTTGGATAATATTGCTTTTCTAAAAATAAGTTATTTTGTGTTTCTTTAGGAAGATGCGTTGGGATTTCCCATATAGTTAATCCATTTAAGTGATTTTTAATCTCACAGTCTATAAAATGGATCTTTTGTGGAGGCCAAGTAAATATTTAATCAATGTGAAAGGCATATATGTAGGTAGGTGGGTATATAAATGGTGGCCAAGATAAACCTAGGTCGGATATGTGACTCAATTATCTTTGGATTATGCCGTTTCGATACCATTTTCTTTCTGAATAAAATGCGATTTTTTGGTAAAGTTATCAGTGCTGCACAATGCTAACATTTGTAATATCGTTTCGTCGCGTCGGTCCAAAAGTAAAACCGACTAAGTGGAGAAAAAATTGTTCAACTAAATAATGGGAATGAAATGCATTTTTATAAGACTTTTAGTCAAATTTTCTTCTTTCATAAACAAATATAGGATATTTTTAAGGTGTATGAAACTTAAAAGAAAAACCTTCCCACTTTCTCAAGTAGCTACGTATCTATGAACGTGCAATCTCTAAAATAGTTCTTGCAATCAGGTCACGAAATGTTCTCTCAAACTCCTTAAATTTGCGTGAGGGCTGTATTTGTGTAAGGCAAGGCAAGTGTAAATAAGTTCAGTGCTAGAACCTATAGTCTAAGAGCTACCAGCCACTTTAAATAACCTACTAGACACAAGGCTACAACTTTGTGTATGCTTGATTTGGGACTAGTTAAGTACGAAAACCACGATCTGGCGGGGTTGCCACGGTTGAAAGGTTGCCATCTGATTTTTTTTAAATGCAAAAAAAGGGTCAAAATTAACCTACTCGCACAAGGCTGAAACTTATTTATAATTTAGTTTATACATTCTTATACATGAAAAAAATTATGCCAGACGGGTTTGGCGGTCGAAAGTGCTTCCCAGACGAGCCTAAAGCTCTTAAAGATTAATAAAAGATATTGGATAACTTGAGAAATTTGTTAGGTACAAGGCTAAAACTTAGTGCATTCTTTGTTCGTGAACAGATTAGTAAAAAAATAAAGATCTGAGAAAATTTCCCCACTTCTAGGGTTGCCATCTATTTTTTTTTTTTTTTCAAAATGTAAAATAACTTCAAAATGCAACATATCTACTTTTAGAATGCTGATTTTGGAATTTATAATAACTTATGTCTTTTTGTACATGAAAAAAAAGATGTCAGACCAGTTTTGGTGGACGAAAAAATGTCATTGATTAGTCAGAGAATAATGTATTTAATACATATTAATTCAAGTCAACAAATTATCATATGGTTCTTTTACTGTAGACACAGGGTTGCCACATATTTTTTTTCAAAATTTTATAAAACTGACAAAACTGGAACACCAACCTACCTAAGGTTTTCGGACATGTAAGCTTATGCCTTCTTGTATATAAAAATAAAATGCACGACTGGGTCGCACGTACTTGCTCTTATGTTTAAGACACTGCGAGTTTAAGAAAATTGTATATACAAACATAGAAATTATGAGAGAAAAATGTAGAGAAGCATGAAATACGACATTTAAATTAGCTAAAACAACTCTTTTGTCAGTTTGAGGTGAAAAAAGTATGCCATCTTAATTCATAGTGGAATATGATTGTATGGGGAAAAAAAAATTTAAAAAAATTTTTAAATTAGTTTTTATATATAAAATTCTTAAAACATTTTTCAGAACAAATTTTGGTATGCAGATTTAAACTATATATTTATGTGTTTATAAAAACAAAATTTGAAAAAAAATGTCAGCCCGTTTTTGAGATATCGAATTTTCAAAAAAATTTTTAAAATCCAAAAACTTTTTTTTTGAAAATTTTGATATGCAATATTATTTGATATTATCTAAAATTTGTATATAAAAAAATTCATTTAAATCCGTTAACCTGCTAACGAGAAAACTCAAAATAAAAAAATACGTTCTATGACAGGTACTACTAATAGTGGCTATGTGTAAAATTTTATAACTTTTGATGGTAGATCGTACTAATTTTAATATATGAAAAAAGTTTAATCAAAATCGTAGGGGTTTTGCGGTTTTTTAACTTTTTTATGGAAGGTACCGTTTTTTTTTCATAAATGTAAAATTTTTTCTAAAAATATTTTACAGAGTACTTAAAAACTCTCAAGTATCAAGTTTCAAAAAAAATCGATCTTGTCGTTTTCAAAATATTTGATTTTCCAAAAAAAATTTTGAAATATTTTTAATATTTTTTAAAAATCCAAAAAATATTTTTTCAAAAATTTTGGGACACAAAACTATTAACATTTTTTGGAAGCTTCTGTGTAAGAAAAATAATTGAAATCAGTCATACCATTTTGAAGAAAATCAAAAATTTAAAAAATGGTTCCTTGGGAGGTACCATTAATAACCATTTTTGAAAAATGGTTTTCCACTCAAAGAAAGCCTTTACTAAAATACATTTCTCGAATTTTTTTTTAAGAAAAGTTGTCGAGCCGTTTTTGAGAAAAATACGATTATGTAAATTTGCCAAAAAAAAATTCATGACAGGTACCGTTATTTTTGGTTCTTAAAAAAAAATGAAAAAAACGTGTCGGCAGAATCACCAAAAACCACTAAGTACCAAGTTTGAAGAAAATCGATCGAGCCGTTTAGGCTGTAGACGAACAGACAGACAGACACACACAGAATTGTGCCACCCACTTTTTTGGTGTTCTCTATCATTGTAATATCATGTTTGATTGTTATCTCAAAATTTTTTTTTTGCACGAATCCAAAACTTGCCTTATAGTACCTTTAATCGCAAGTAAAAACATACTTGACAGACGGTCAAAAGCTTCTGTCAGACAAGCCTAAGATTTAAAAATTGGTTATATAAGTAATATCCTTTCTTGATTTTTTCTTAAATTAAAAAAAAACTGTCAAAATTGCAAACCAGCCCGCACAAAGCTGATTTTTACATATATGTTAGCTGATTTATATTCTTAAATATGAAAAAAATATACGACAAATTTAATATCTTTGGCGAGTTTCAAGAGTGTAAGAGTTTTTTCGTGGCTGTTATGGTAAACATTCTACACTTGCCCTTCCCCCTTAAAAAAAAACACCCTTTCAGCATGGATATTTTTAAAGACTGTCTTGATTTTTAGTTCGTGTGATAAATGGAACATTTATTCCAAGTTTCATTAACATACCTTTATTTTCAAATGGTTTTCGGTAGTATTTTACCTGTTGTACCTGAAAAAAAAGTCATCATTACATAAAAAGGTCTATAACTTGTTTTTGGGTGGTGGTATGATTTTGAATTTGGTTTCATTAGCTTTAGCATCAAAAACTACCTTTAGAACATGTATCATATGGTTGTACCAAAACAAATATTTTAGTTTGATAGACCTTCAAGTTCTCCCCGTCTGCACCTCTTCAAATGTATCTACACAAAAAGCCAACGCGGGGATTTTGGGGGATTTTGGATATGTTATAGAGATTGCAATTCTGCGTCGATCCCAATTTCAAAATTTCATGAATTAATTTTTTCAAGGTTCCCTATACGATTTGTGCTATTTTTTCTGGTCTATTGTATTAGTCGGACTGAAATTCTATAAGTTACAGGCATTCAAAATTTGAAAAGCGAATATTTTCGAAAAATATTTTTTAGATATATTTGTTTTATAAATACAAGCAGTACATCGTCGGAAGGAGACAAATCAGACCATTCACAAAATACACATTTTATGTAAATTAGCTAAGCCATTACCGAGATTTATGGATTTATCTGAAAAAATAGCTGAGAAAACGATTTTTGCGCATGTCTCGAAAACGCTTCTTTGGAAAAAACATTAATTTTGATTTTCGTGTTCAGTGACCCAAAATTAGTCTAGAAAATATATTTTTTCTAAGGACTCTACCATGACCCAATATTTTGTAAACCAGTGTTATTTGCTTGATACTGAGAACTTTGTTACAACGTAATTTAGAAATTTTGTAGTTCATATAAAATCTTATTTTTTCGTTCGAGATGCTAAATAAGGCTAGAGGAACGCACTTGGGATTTTAATCGCACGATTATTTAGTCGCAAAAAAAAGAACACATGAGGCACAACGTGCATGGACGCACATGTGACCAAGAAATTTTATTGAGTTGCGACTATTTTTTTAGTCACGGCGACAGAAAATCGCAAGTGCATTTCCAGCCTAAACGTCAAAATTCATTTTTTACTATAAAAACTTCGACAGTTTTTAAGCAATAACTTTTCATTGGAAAGAGATGTCAAAAATATATGTTCATACATGTTTTTTAATACTCTTGTTTTCTGTTTTCGGGTCAATTTTTTTTAGAATATTACTCCTCCCAACTAAAAGGGAGAGAATTGAACCCCCATCCCATATGAATTTTCTCAACCAACCTTCGCGTCCTAGCTTTCTGTCACAATTTATGCGAATCACCCTGTATAACAGAAATACCATGTTTCATGAAGTTTTGTCTAATTTTCCTGGTGGATACCACGCAAGAAAAACTCAACCTTAAAGGTGGAAGGTATAAAAGAGTAAATTTTATATAGAAACATAAAAATCCGTTGCTCTACCGATTGAATTATCTCGAAAACGGTTATTCTTGTGAAAAAAATAAGATGTTTTATCTTTCTTTGTAGGAAATCTTTAAAGCTTCTAGCTAAAGTTTGATATTTTTTCTGTAAAAGATACCATTTGGAAGATATTTCTTAAAACCGTTTGGTGGGCCTTTGAACCCCCGTAAAATTGTTAGCGGCTCTCATATCAATGGGGACTTTTTACAGTTTCCTTAGAATGTAATGAGAAGGTTAAACACCAAAATCTAGATTTCCGCTATTTTTTCCGAAGCAAAAAGATTTAATGACTGGACTATTATTTGGGTTGGCTACGAAATCTCGCAAATAAAAATCTCACATTCAAAATTTCACATAAAGAAATCTCGCAATTTGAAAATCTCGCTTTTCATAATCTCGCAGTAACAAAATCCCGCAAACTAAAATCTCGCAGATCAAAATCTCGTGCAAGATTTTAAATTGCGAGATTTTGATTACAAAAATGTATTTGTTGCAATACAATTCTATTTTGCGAGATATCCTACCTACTGCAAAATATATAATCCAGTGTCTGAGTACATTTAGATCACACTGTTATTTATTAATTTGAACTGTTGATTTTTCAATATTATTTTTGTCAAAAGAACAAGAAATAGAGAGAACAGAGAGATATCGAGTTGTAAAGTGTCATGTCTCATGTGCAAATTGCAT
This sequence comes from Dasysyrphus tricinctus, assembly GCA_963921185.1. NCBI lineage: Eukaryota > Metazoa > Arthropoda > Insecta > Diptera > Syrphidae > Dasysyrphus > Dasysyrphus tricinctus. The sequence continues at coordinate 209,243 of CAWUEQ010000164.1, forward strand.
TAATCGTATTTGGCCTTGAACTAGAAAATACTTTTAGTTCCATTATAAACGCGTGAAAGACAACCAAAAAGATTAAAGAGGTTATTATTAGTAATAAAGGAGGTACAATTTTTTTTTATTGACGGGCTTATTAGTTGGAAAGAAAAATTATGCAAAGTGCTCTTGGGTAGGTATATTCTCAAAAAAAAAACAAATTTTTCTAAAAGCCGTCTGCGATTCGTTGCGGTGAAATTTGAATTTGCGAAATTTTGATTTGCAAGATTTTATATTGCGAGATTTTGGTTGAAATTGGCGATATTCTTAGGTTCTAGATGTAAATGCGAGATTGTAAAGAGCGAGATTTTGTAATTGCGAGATTATGAAAAGCAAAATTTTTAGTTTGCGAGATTTCATTATTCGAGATTTAAACAAAAATTGCGAGATTTCGTTATTCGAGATTTTGGTTTGCGGGATATCTTGTCTCCTAAGAAATATGACTTTCAAGTTCAGGTCTATAACCATACATCTTGTTGAATTTGTATCTTTATCACCCTCAGACAGAAAAAACGGGAAAGAAGTCAATGTTATCATAATCGATTTTCAAAAGGCCCTTCAGAAAATTGCATTAGTTTCAGATCCACCTTTTACAGTTCTCTCTCAGCTATACTTCCGGGGTTCCTGAAGGCAGCCACTAAGGTCATTTTTTTTGTATATACTTAGTTTTGACGATATTGAAATGATAATCAAACACTGCTAAATCTAACTGTGCTTCGACAGCACCCAAGATTATTTAAACCATTTCTGTGACCCATTCAGTCTGATGTCTGAAAAATTGGTTGAAGATAAATTATGTACATAATCCATCACTTTTTTAAAAGTCAACGTATCACACCCCATCGGCATATCTTCCTTCTCAATTATCAACCCATATCCACCCTACAGTAATAAATTTTATAGTAATATAAAGGCCCAAATTCCGCAAAGAGAATTCCAAAACCAAACAAATTTTAAACTCTTAAAAAAACAACCTCTTTATCCATAGCACTTTTCGTCATAAATAAAAAGAAATCTCTTTCAAATGGATTATTCGCAAGCTTCCGAGTAAGGTATCAAAACTGCCTTCAACCATTAACATTTACATTTCCATAAACAAAATTTAAGCTAAGCTTAGATATATCCGTAAAAAATGCCCAGCTTACTACTGCTAACCTTCTTCACATATCTTACATCTTTGAGCTTTGACCTTTATTCCGATTCGTCTCGACAGTTACTTAACTACGCAACGTACCCATCATAGACCTTAATTACAAGAAGACCTTCAAGGAACAATTTAATGTTCTCTTCAGTTCGTTTCTATCCTTCAAAAAAAAAGGAAACTTGCAAAATCAGCTAGAATTTTATGTATTTTTTGTATTTCCAATCCTTCCCAAAAAAAAAAATATATCAAAACATTAAAACGAATTTTCATCACCCCCTATAGGCCATCAGGCACAAAGCATAACCTTAAGAATCTCTTACGTAGAAGCAAAAAGCAATTTTCATCATTCAACCAAAAAAAAAAATTTCGTAGAAGAATAAAATCCGCCACCATCAACCTCACAGTCTTCTCGTAAAAACAAACTCGCAACAAAAAAAATCACAAGAAAAACAAGCATTCTACATGGAATTTAAGGACATTTAGCTCGGCTATGACGTCGTCGGAATTGTATACTGTACATATGTCTCACCGCAGGCCTTCTTGTCTATAATACGAGTAGGAGGCAAACACACAAAATAGAGGGAGACAGAGAAGCCTACGAGTAAAAAGCATTCTTGTGTATGAAAATAACACACTCCACACCATAAGTCGGTATATTTTTAGTACACACATAATCAATCTGGAACAATGGTCCATTTTATTCGGATGAGGATCCATTAACGTCATCAATTGAGGAGCAAGGGATGGAATTGTGTGTGTGTGTTTTTTTTTTTTTTTTGCCAAATAAAAGAACGTGCTTGGCGCTATTTCCAGTGGAGCGTGGAGCACAGTGTTTGCCCTCGTTAGCTGCTTTTGTACCCCCTGTTTGTCTGCCAGTGCTATCATCGTCATCATCAGTGTGTTATTCTCCTTATAGGAACTTCCAATGGCGTTGATGGTATGGGGGCCAACTTCCAGGACGTCATAGTCATAGGTTTTGGGAAGCACTACAAGGTTTTTTCTGTTTTTGGTCAACTTTTAAGTGACATTTGAAACATGCGCAGAGCAAGCTTATTGATCTGTGTACACTCGCTGCTTCTCTCACAGTTCAGAGCACTTGCTGTTCATCGAGATAAAGAGCGTGTCCTGTGTTTGACTTGAACAGTAAAAGAATCTATTTGCAAAACAGTGGAGGTTTGAAGTTAACTTAACACCTCTATGTGTTGGCCAACAGTCATGTTAGAAGAGCAATATTACATGTTGCAGTGTCATAGATTGTGATTAGGGTATATCTGAAGGATTGGGCTTGTTTAACTTTCCTGAATTTTTTTATAAAAAAATTTTCAATGGTGTAAGCAATGGGAAAATACTGAGATTTTTTCTTTTGCCGTACCACACGAATGGGGAGTTCCTTGGCCAACTGTATTCAATGTCGTTCACATTTCAATGTCCAGACAGATGGATCTGTGCATCGTCTATTCAGAGCCAAACTTTTAAGATGCTAGGTTCCAGAAAAATCGCAATTCACATACTTTTTAGAGAGCTTCGATAACCAGACATCGCAGGTACTTCTGATAAAGATAGGAATTGAAACCCTCGAGGGTTCGTTGTTTTCCCCTAGTGGATGCGTTGCAGGGTAGGTGGGAAGTAAAGTACCACGTATGGACCAAAAAAACAACTATGTGAAGGAACACAGAAATTTTCATGGACAGAGTAGAGAAAAGGAGTAATTTTATGGTTCAGGGAGTCAAATCCCCAGTACCCACTTCTGACAGGCGTGAGCGCGTGGGCCTCTAGACATCAACATCCAATGACCGCAACAAAAATCTTTTTGAATTTGAAACTCCAGGAGTGGCGCACTTGACTCCCGCGGATCGAAATGCTACAAGTGCACCACCCAGAAGTAATCCGTTCCAGAGAGCCTCTAGACTCAACAGAACACCATCGTCAGTAGCAAAAAAGCCACTGTTTCTAGCAAAGAAACCTCCAGCCCCCGGGAATGTCTTTCAGGCAGAAAAAGGGGAAGACGAAGGATCTATAAACAAGATCACTGAGGAAACTATTGGTTCCCCTTCGAAGAAAGCAGACGACGAAAATCTTTACGGAGATACAGAAGTGCCTCGACCCCCTTAAAACCATGAAGGTGGAGTGCTACAGAAAAAAAAAAATAGCAGTGTGAATATTAAAAACGGCATCGCAGCGTTAGAAGCTGTTCAGCACTGAAACCGGCAGCATTACCAATGCCGATAAATGAAACCGAACAGGAAAAAGAGCCAGAAAACTTGGTACATAAAGTACGAGCTCCAACCGAAAGACCACTATCGAGCCCACTCCCAAAAGGTATAACTACGCTCAAGCTTTGCTGAAGAAGGAACCTAGAGATTTTCGTAACTGGACAGCCTAGCTAGAAAAATAGAGCCCGAGCAAAACCCAAAGAAGCTGCAAAAAAAAACAAAAAGGAGGCAAAAAGCAGAACCAGCAAAGAGCTTCTCATTAAGCCAAAAGGGAACCGAGAATTTTACCGGGGTCTTGAGGGAAATCCAAAACAACGCAAACCAAGATGACACCGAAACCATCGTCAAAAACGTTCGACAAATGAAATCGGGAGATGTTCTTTTAGAACTCGGATCCAAAACTAATGGTAAAAAGGCCTTCGAAGAATCTCTAAAAGCCTTGTTAGGGGAAAAGGCAAAGGTTCGAAGCCTTGAACCGAAAATGGCAATTGAAATAAGGAATCTGGACGAACCTACAACAGTGGAGGAAGTCGAGGAAGCCGTCAAAACAAAAGTTGACGATCTCATTACAGATATCCAGGTATCAGTCACAGGGAAAAAATAGAAGCTCCCTCACGATAGCGATAGTCCATATAAATGCCCGAGCAGCCCAGGAAATGTTAAAGACTTCTGGGATTGAAATAGGATGGGTCCAATGCCGAGTTCGAGGAAGAACAGAGGTCCCACGTTGCTTCAAATGCTTTGGATACGGACACCAATAGGCAATATGCAGCGGTATCGTCAAAAAGGGTCAAGGCCTATGCTTCAACTGCGAAGAAAAGGGCCTAAAGGACACCAAAATTTGGTCTATGCGTGGAGCTCAAAATTCCTCCAGCTGGTTTGGATAATGCACCGGGGTCGGGTAAATGCAAAGTGTTCAGCCATGCACTCGAAAAGGCAAGGAAAGCTCGTTCACACTGCTCAGAATTCTCCAAGTAAACATCCACAGGAGCCTAACAGCCAAACATCCTAAACAAACTAATTAGCGAACTACTAGTAGACGTTGTCATCATCAGCGAGCAATACGCCGATAAAGAAAGACGAAACTGGATTGCCGACTCGTTAGGGACTGCTGAGTGCTGGCTGACTAGACCTTTTACTTATTTTAATGGGTATCGGAAACATTCAATTTGTTTTCAATTTTCGTCAAGGGAGGACCACATGACTATATTTTCGTCGACAAGAAATATTTGTGTTGCTTCGATAAGAGGGAGGGCGACCACATGAATTTTCTTCAGTTTAATAAGGTGATTTTTTTTATTTTTTCGGCAAAGGGGAATACATTAAATTTTTTGGTAAGGGGGAACAACAAAATATTTTAATTTTCGGTATGAAATTGATATTGATATTGATATTGATATTGATATTGATATTGATATTGATATTGATATTGATATTGATATTGATATTGATATTGATATTGATATTGATATTGATATTGATATTGATATTGATATTGATATTGATATTGATATTGATATTGATATTGATATTGATATTGATATTGATATTGATATTGATATTGATATTGATATTGATATTGATATTGATATTGATATTGATATTGATATTGATATTGATATTGATATTGATACTACAACCTCGTTGTGTCTTGGGCAATTTCAATGAAACTGACACAGGTGGTAGCTGATCAGAATTAAAAGAGAACAAAATATTTTCAAAACATGGGGTTTTAAAAATATGTCTGTTAACATATTGCAACTTCGTTGATTCTTGGGCGATTTCGATCAAATTGACACAGGCTATGCTGAGCCAGAAATATTACAAAAAAAAATATTTTTAAAACAGGGATTTTCACAAATAAGTCAACATATTGCAACTTTGGTATTCCTTGAACGACTTTACTGAAATTGACACAGGTGATGGCTGAGTCAGAACTATTACCAAACAAAATATTTTCAAAGTAGGGTTTTTTTCAAAAATAAAATATTAATTTCATTGTTCCTTGAGCGATGTCAATGCAAATGTGACAGGTGAAAGCTGAGACATAATTATGAACGAAAAAATATATTCAAAACATTGTGATCCGAAAAACGGTTTACTTCGCTGTTCCTTGGGCGATTTTAATTATATTGTCACAGGTAATAGCTGAGACTAAATTTTAAAAGAAAAAGTATTTTTAAAACAGTGTTTAGAAAAATAGCAGCTTTGTTGTTCCTTGAGTGATTCAATTGACACAGGTGATATAACTGATATTGGAATTAAAAACGAAAACACAGATGCATTTCCTTCCAATATTTCAAGGACTAGACCTCACTAACGCTTTTGGTTTTCTGATGGATAGATCAGTATTGAAAACACCGTTTTCCGAATGTTTACCTTAAATTAGCATTTTTCATTAAACAAACCTGAAAACTTAAATCAATTTGTTTCTGTTTTCAAAATCGTCAAATAAAAATTTCGAAAATATATTTTTAACTTGAGACACAATCAATATTTGATAGTTGTAAGACACAGCCATTAGATGCTCACTTTCTATTTATTTCCATATTAAGTACCCTTCATTTTGCTGTCCACAGGCAACTTCAAGTTTATTTCAAAGATACTCGACAACAAACTTTTATCCCCAACTGTTTTGCTTGGAACCTAAGCAACCCACCCGAACCTCTTTATACTGTCTGATAAAATCTCAATAGCCAACTTCGAACTCTCAGTTAGCACCTTCCTGTTACCTGGTTACTCTCACTATCTTACTTTGTTTATTTCAGACATTCCAACTGTCAAATGTTGTTTACCTCAAATGCATAAGTGAAAAACCTATTGCCAACCTGGAATGAAGGAGAACTGTGTAAGTAATTATCCTTCCCATGCCATGGTGTAACGCACACAAAACTAGCCCTTTGGAGTTCTCAAATTTGTTCAGTTCTTCCAGTCGAAGTAAGGGCATAGAGTCGTTCGGTCTATAACACGATAGTTGGGATTATTTTTCCACACAAAGGACATAGATAAAGTGCGTGCGTTTCCGGTATTCTATAGAACTTAAAGAATCTATATCAACCTCAACAGTGTGGTTGAGTTTTTTTTGACAAAAAATTGTGAAATTATAAAATGTTGAAAGAAAAAAAGTCCTGAAGAAGAATGGGTCAACATTTTTTTTCTAAAATGTTATTCCTTAAAAAATTCCAGACTTCATGCATTTGAGAGTGAATATAATTTTTGCAAACTTCCAGTGGTTGGAAATTAATCCAAACAACAGCATTGGAAGTATTTTTTTTATTTCCGAGTAGGTATACACACTGACATAGAGCTACCCCAAAAGATTCTTCTGTCGTGGTATTAGTATATTTGGTGAGCTTCAAGTGTATTTTGTTGGAGGATGCTGATGCGAGTTGTATAGTTAAAGATTCTCACGTGTGATTTCGTATAATTCGCGTCGCTGTCACTGCAGATGCCAGAGTTCCGCAGTCACGCCAAAACGGTTAAATCGAAAATTTCAAGGAATTTCCTAGTACCTATGTTGAAAAATTATAACACAACTTGACCATTTTGTGCTGCATTGTGAGAGGAGGGTTCCTTCTGAATATCTATTCAAATTAATTCGAAGAAAAAAAGAAATAAATTCGTGCTACAGGATGATGAAAAGAAAAAAGAAAGGAAAACTCACATTTAGTTAGAATTACCGGTATCCTTCGATAATCCCAAAAAAAAAAACAAATTGTTAGAATTCTTGAGCTAATATCATCGACAGGGCTTACTTACATAACTTGTGTGATTTTTTTCCTCCTCCATCTCTTAAAATCTTCACTCAACCAGTAAAAAAAGAAGGAACAACAAAAGTTTCCCAAAAATAGAATACCCAACATCCCTACGGTCGGAGTATCCTGGCATACATCTTTGTTGGTCTTCTTCGTCTTTAAAGAACAACCGCTGCAGTGTCCCAGTGTAGTTTCGGAAGTGTTTTTTGTTGTATCTGTGCTTGTGTGTGTGTGTGTTCTTAAATCGAAAAAGAAAGGAGATGCCTTTCGGCAGGAAATCACCCCTGGAGGCATTAGCTCTTCCTGGCGTTATACTTGCCTACAAGTATAGCCAATTTCGACAGAGAAGACGTGAGGCAGCAAGTCGACGTGTTACTGAAAGGGAACTATCAGCGTTACATCATAAAATCGTAAGTTTTATTTCATCTCTTATAGTTGTATCTTTTTGTCTTCTTTTTTCTTTGTTGTTGCTCAACTTTCTGTGGAAATACAAGTGCAACATTAACGGTGGCAGCGGTGGCATGTGGATGTGGTATGAAAAGTAGATGTAACCATGTTTGCCGCACCACACAATGTCTGCCATCAGGATATAGAGGATATCCCTGGTAGAAGCTGTTGAAATGGGTGGCAACAGTCGACTCTACTATTGGCCTCCCTTTTGGGTTAAATTTTTAATGGACATCCCTTATATTCCTTTGGGACCATCTTGAAGTAATGTTAATGGATACTTCTCAACTACCATATTCGAAATCTATTCGGATTCATGGTCTATTGATGGTTATAATGATGATTATCTAAAATGATAGGTTATTCTATTTCACATTGGGAGCAGCGGGTTGCATGGCGTATACGTAATATTTTTTTCTCTATTTCTCTTAGTCAATGTTTTTGATGAATTCTTTTTCTTTTTTTCCTTTTATCGAACGTGTCGTATTCAGATATGCAAAAAAGATTGTTTACAATCAGAGATGAAATGTAAAAGGGAAAAAAAAATGTCAAAGGACGGTGATGATGATGATTATAATGGAAGCGAGGGAGAAGCAATTTTGTTGATGTAGGTTCTTGAAAAAAGAAAAAAGTATCTCGTTTCAATTTTCCTTTTAGAACTTCTTTGGGGAATGATTTGTTGTTGTAGTAAATTTCTGTGCTTTTTTTTTGTCTTTTTCCTTTGGATTACGAGGGTGAATGAGAAATCAAAAGAAAAAAATATTTCTTTTTTCTAAACATTGGGGAGCCGTTAAGTAGTTTTTAATTCAAGGATTTTTCTCAAATTACTTCATATATGTACGAAACGTATACAAAAGCTAGGAAAATAAATGAAAAGATTTTTTAAGCTTTGGGAAAATATGGGATTTCTCTAATGGTGGATATTTTGTTCAAAGATTTAAATTACTGCTTTAATTTTTAAGGTACTCAATATTAAGGTAGAAACCTGATAACTCCATAAAATATTTTGGGTCCTTACGTCTACTTAAAGTGGAGCTTGACAATAAACGGGTAAAAAGATTTTATTCAAAATTTGAATATTTATAAATTTCCTTGAATAATTATGTTTCAAGCTTGAAGAAAATTGGTTCACAAACTTAGGCTCTAGATGGATTTAAAGTGGAAGTAAAGACGACAGTAATATTATGGAGTTATCGTTTTTGTCTAACGTAAATGAGAAGAATGTATCTTGAAATAGATAGCGTCGGTGTGCTGCAAAAAGAGCTCAAGTCCACTTTTTTGTGAAATAGACTTAATGATGCAAAAATGTCCCATAAGTCATATTCTATGCCCTGTAAAAAAATCCCATGCCTATTTAATATAGTTTTGTAGTTATTGTATCAAAACAATTCATTCTATGTCCAAAACACCCAAGGTGTGGAGAATAAAAGACCCAAGTGGACCTGGGTCCACTTGGTAAGGCCAAATCAACGTCAAAACTCTCCAAAGAATATAGGTGCCGTCACACCGTGCAAGTAAAGTACTTGCAGCAATTGTTTCAAAAATTTCGATTTTGAAATATTCGTGCAAGTACTTGCAGAGAGCAGTCACACCAGGCAAGTAAATTGCTTGCTGAAACGACTTTTTACTTGCTTGCAAAACAAACTTGCAGCAAGTACTTTTCAGGTCGTCACACCGAGCAAGCAATTACTTGCTGAAATTTATAGCTGAAAGTACATGCTGCAAGTAATTGCTGAAATTAGTTTCTGAAAGTACTTGCACGTGTAAACGGGTGTGATTTTGCCATTTTCAGTTCAGTTTGGTTTATTGTTTCTTCAGAAATAGATCTAAATGGATAATCCAGATTTTGAAGAAGAAATTCTTACGAGCAAATTGTTTTTCAAAAAGAAGATTTGTTGAAATCTAGGCAATTGATTCTTGTAGATAATTATTAGCAAATATAACATGCCATTGATTGCAGCAAGTGATTTGATTGTAAATGAGTTGAACTTTCTGATAAAAATTTACTAAAAGCTGTTATAAGCGGTACCTTCCTTATACGTTTTTTTTAATTTCGACTTTCTCATTAATTGGTCTACCCATTTCTATCCAAATCTGGCGAGTTGTTTTTACAATTGATAGAAAGAGCTTCATGCTTCCGTCCATTTTTCTTTAATTACTCAAATATTTTTAAAAGATCTGAAGTTCCATGCAAGTTGAACTATAAGCAATTACTTGCTGCAAGTACTTTTCGGGTCGTCACACCAGGCAAGTTTTACTTGCAGCAATCATTGTACTTACTGCAAATACTTGCGGCAAGTAAAACTTGCCTGGTGTGACGGCACCTAATCTATTTAAGAACTTCTTGAATGTAGCCTGGTATCGCTTCTCCACGTTTGCAATGTCATGATGGAAGCTCTATCCTTATGTGGAAATGATGAATTCCCAAATATCACAAAACCAAAACTAATGACTGGTTTTTACAAATTCAGCATGACTTCGTGACCTGATATCATTTTAAATTTATATTTAAAGGACTGTCATGCTGAAGGTGTGGGTTCGATTCCCAGCCGTGCCACCTAAAAACAGGTACTGCCTCTTGCGAGGAACTGACAAATCCTCCAAGAGTATACTTGTCATGAAAAAGTGCTTCTCATTTAGCCTTTCGGAATTGGCAAAAAAAAACTGTAGGTCCCCTCCATTCCTGCCAACAAACACGCACATAGGAATGGTTGTGAGTTGTAAGTCACTAGGCTCTGGTTCTCCACGAGCTGTTGCGCTACCCAATTTAATTTAATCATTTTAAATTATTTCGGATACTTTTTCATCGTAGACCAGTGCCGTTTTAGCCTATTGAATAGACCTTTAAAAAGGAACAATTACGTGCAAGGGTTTTTATTATTGAATATGTTTGTTTGGCCCATAAGCATGCTTAAAACCGAAAATGCTACTAAATTCACCCATGCGTTTCTGAGAGAATGGTCACACTGGCCACTTTTCAGTATTTTTGGTATAACTCGAAAACTAAGCCGAATTTGACAACTTTACATTTAATACTTTTTGTTCAAAATTAAATTTTCTATCGAAATGGAAAGTTTAGAAAATTTCTTAAAAAAATTTAAGCAGGAAAAGTAAACAAAAACCAACATAGAAAAAATCGAAAAATCAAAGATTTTAAAATTTTTTTCTAAATTGCGCATAATTTTTTTCGGAGCAAAGATACGCTCAAGACATGAATGAACAAAGTAACCTTGAGTCTTACGGCTTTAATATGACATATTAAAATGCCATATTATTAGAAAATTGACAGAGGTATAGACATTCAAACTTTACCATTTCTTATCATTTTTCGCAGTTTTTGCCCGAAAGCCTATTTTTTTGATACTTTATGACAAATTTAACGTTCCTAGCACCTAGTACCAAATCTTATGTTAATCAGACCAGCCGTTCGGTCTGTAGGTCTGAAAGCATTTAAAAACATCCGAAAATCGAAATTGCGAACTTACATCCTTTTCATAAATTTTTATAGTTCTAATAGACCAATTTCCCAGGGCCGCCAGACATACGTCATTTTATCATAGCTGAATTTTTTTCTGTGAATGCACACTAGGGTAGGTATGAACGAATGGATAATACGAACCTTGAACCCAGGTGCGTTTCGGAGGTATTTAGTGCTAAAAGTGCATAAAATTGATGCAAAATTACGTTATTTTATCAAAGCTGGTTTTTTGATATGTTTTAAAGAAAGTTATGATTAACTTATTTTGAAACTAACCAGACACCTACATGGGTGCACAATGTCAGCCAGACACCATTAAAGGTGCCAAAAAAAATCGTGAAATTTCATTATAATATCAAAGCCGAGTTTTATATATATTCTTCGGGAAACTGTAACGATTCATTTCCTAAGCTGCAAGACACCTACAGAGGGACCAAATGTCAGCCAGACACCTTTGACGTTTTCAAACAAATATTTTAGTTTACGTTTTAGTGTCAAAGCAAACGTTTCATGCACTTCGGAAAACTCTTTCACAATATTTCTCAAGCGACCAGGCACCTGCAATGGGGCTTTGGATTCACTGGAAACCCCAAAGTTGTCAAAATAATCGTATATTTTACGTTATAATATCAAAGTTAAGTTTTATATTGCATAATATGTTCCGTGGGCAGCTTGGGAAATACACATATACAGTTTCCCGAAGAACATATATTAAACTCAGCTTTGATATTATAAAGAAATTTCACGATTTTTTTTTGGCATCTTTAATGGTGTCTGGCTGACATTGTGCACCCATGTAGGTGTCTGGTAAGTTTCAAAATAAGTTAATCATAACTTTCTTTAAAACATATCAAAAAACCAGCTTTGATAAAATAACGTAATTTTGCATCAATTTTATGCACTTTTAGCACTAAATACCTCCGAAACGCACCCGGGTTCAAGGTTCGTATTATCCATTCGTTCATACCTACCCTAGTGTGCATTCACAGAAAAAAATTCAGCTATGATAAAATGACGTATGTCTGGCGGTTCTGGGATCTTACTCTATAATTTTTTTTTTTTTTTTTTTTTTTTTTTCACTTCAGATTCTTTGTTGTAGTGAGCTTAGAGCAAGCTGCATTCTACAATCAGAGGCTCATCATGAGTGCATGTGTTAGTGGTTAGTAAAATTAAGCAAACTAACACAAGCACATGTATAACTACAAAATTAGAACAAAAACAAAATTAGATATAATATAAAAAAAACATTTAAACTAAACATACAAAGTTAAAACAATTAATACATTAACGAGAGTGGAGCACTGGTTCGAAATAATGTTTTTAATCCTATTTTACTCATGTTAAAATCAACAGATGAGGCGTTCAAGTTAAAAAGTTTGCACATGCGATTGAGTGGCTCGTGTGTGCCATAGTTTGTTCTGTGAAAAGGAACGTGAAAAAGTTCAAATCTTCGCAGGTGGTGGGATCCTCCTCGGTAATTAATTCCTACATGGGCTAGCAAGTCAGGCGCATCAGTTTCACCATTGATAAGTTGATGAAAAAATACCAAATCATTATTGACACGCCTTTGAGATAAAGTTTGAAGTTGCAGAAGCTGAATTCTGTGTTCATAGGGTGGAAGGTTATACGGATCAGCCCAGGGTAGACCTTTCAAGGCAAAACGAATGAATCTATGTTGTATTGCTTCAATACGACTTTTATGAATTTCGTAGAAGGGTGCCCATACTTGAGAGGCGTACTCAAGATGGGGTCGTACATAACAATTGTATAAGGAAAGGGTAACATACGGATCGTTAAATTCTTTTGCCCAGCGTTTTATAAATCCAAGCATGGAACTTGCCTTATTTACAATATAATTAATATGTTCTATGAAACATAGATCAGAACTAAAGTGAACACCCAGATCTTTGAAACTAAAAACACGACAGAGTGTGTGTTGTGAAATGGAATAATCAAAAACACTCACTACTCGTTTTTTAGAGAAAGTTATAGTTTGACATTTAACTGGGTTAAGAGAAAGACCGTTCTTCCCACACCAAACATTAAAATTGTCAAGATCAGCCTGCAAGAGAATGTGGTCAGGACTAGAATGTATTGTTTTAAAAATTTTCATATCATCAGCATAAATAAGAATATCGCTAAAGTGTATACATGAAGCAACATCATTTATAGCAAGAATGAAAAGTAACGGGCCCAGATGGCTTCCTTGGGGGACACCCGAGTGAGCATTGAATGAGTTTGAAAGGATGTTTCTAAATTTTACTTGGTAAGATCTATTCTCAAGGTATGATTTTATCCATGCTATAAAAAAAATCGGAAAACCAAAAGCTTTGAGTTTGAATATAATAATGTTGTGACTAAGCTGGTCGAATGCTTTAGAAAAATCAGTGTATATACAATCAACTTCATTCCCGTTTTCTAATGCAAGCGAACATGTATGCAAAAACGTAAGAAGATTTGTAACCGTTGATTTTTTCCTCACAAAACCATGCTGTTGATCACATATTATATTTTTAGTATGAAATGCTAAGCTGTCGCAAACAACTTGTTCGAATAGTTTTGGAATGCAAGAGAGCTTTGCTATTGGCCTATAATTTTTGATGTCAGTTTTTTCGCCCTTTTTAAAGATTGGTGTAAGAAACGATTTCTTCCATAAATAGGGAAAACTGCCTGTCCTTAAAGAAAATTCAAACAAAAATTGAAGGGGTTGAACTAGTATATGTTTACACTTTTTCAATACTATAGGCGGAATTCCATCTGGACCAGATGAGTAATCATCATTTAATGATGAGAGAAGGTCTAAAACAGTACTGGGGGGTACTGGGATAATATTACAGCTAGTTTGGGCATATGTATGTAAATTTCTAAAATAATGTTCGTCAACATCTAAAGGCTTGTCAATAAAAGAATTTCGAAAATTATTCGCAAAAGCGTTACAAATATCAACGGTATCCTTCAGCGAACAATTTTCATAAATGAAATTAGCCGGATAACCATCTGAGTTTTTTTTCGAATTAACAAACCTCCAAAATGTCTTTGGGTCATCTTTTAGAGAACTACCCATTTCGTTAACATGGTGAGTGTATAGATTTTTTGAAAGAGTTTTAAATTCTTCAAAAAGGGTAATGTATGAGTTGTGGTCTACTGGCGAGAGAGTTTTTAAATATACTTTCCATGCTTTGTTTCTTTTATTTCGGAGTGCTCTTAGCTCTTTCGTATACCATGAATGGCAAAAGTTTCTATTTTTTGATACTTTTAAAGGGATAGTATTGTTAATGCAGTTGTTAAGGATAGAATAAAATTCAAAAACTGCTTCGTCAATATCGCCAGACACTGATATATTCTCAATACCAGACTTAGCAATTTCATCTGAGAGCAACTGAAAGTTTGCCTTTCTGAAGTCAAAACTATATGAACAATCATAAGGGTTACTGTTTTCAGTAAGGTGATTACTCAAGTCAAAAAAAATATCCAAAGGAGGATGATAGTTATCTATGTTAGTAATTCCGGAATTAGATTCTAGAACCAGAGTACTAATAGCGTCCGAAGAAAATACCAAATCGAGAATTCGATTTTTAGAGTTTTTAATACAGCTTATTTGCTGTAAGTCAGTTGAAATAATTCTATCAAGAAGCAGTAACTCATTTTGAGAAGAAGTTAAGGAAGCTTCTTGATACAATTCGTCATCAGAGGGAACCCACTCTATGTGAGGTAAGTTAAAATCACCAAGAAGTATTATGTTGCTGTTGGAGCAAGACAAGTCAATAACAAAGTCTAAGGCCTTAGAGAGTTCAACATAAACTGCCTCCGAACTTTTTGGAGGAATATATGCATTTAAAATAAACAAATGTTTGGACTGCAATGTTAATTTTAAACAAATCAGTTCAATAGACAGATTGAAAGGGAACGAAACAGAAGAAGATGTAAATTTATTTCGAACTGCAATTAAAACACCGCCTCCCACTTCTTTTGGTTTATCAACATGACGATCTTTTCTATAAACTAAGAACTCTTGATTAAAAAGTTCCGTGTCCAAGAAACTAGAATTTAACCAGGTTTCTGTCAAAACAAAGATGTCATGTGAGAGTGCTTGGGAGTTCATGTATATATCAGTGGTTTTGCTGCGAAGCCCTCTTACATTTTGGTAGAAGAGGGTGATCCTATTAAGTTTTTTGGAGATGAGATTTTTGGTGCATTTCGCGTCTGTTGATTTTTTCTTGAATTAGTGAACTCTTTAATAAGAGCTTCAGAGGGCCAATTATTAATATCGCAAATTGAATTGAAAAACGAAGGATGTGTAACTATTTTAAACGAGGAAATGAAACTATTTTCTTTACTAATTTTTGTACACTTAACGGAAGTGTTGGAGGGAATACTATTAGTAGATACCAGATGGGAAATTATATCATCCGGAACGATATCTGGTTCCAAGCGTGAAATAAAAATTGATTTTGGCTTAGAGACTGCTTTAATTGGCTTAGGATCAATGCAAATATTTGGTACAGTTACTGAATCCGTGTTAGGATCAACCGTCACTGAACCTTGATTCAAAACTTGATCGACAATAGGCAATTCCAAATTATTATTATTCTGGTGACTGGGATTGTTTTTAAGATTTGATCGTTTAGGGGGTGGGCCGGAGTGTTTAACAAGTAGTGAGTTTTCGCGACCTCTTTTGTTATTATTTTTCGCACCTGATACTTGTCCAGATGAGCCTGCTTGGGCAAGAAGATCCTCTTCCTCATTATTTGTAGTAATAATAACAGGCTGAGATTCATGGACTAAGTCATCAGTAGAAGTTGCGCTGTTAACCATGTCGTTTTTGAAAGTAAATGAGTTAACATTAGATACTGCATTGTTAAAAATAATAAGCAGTTCTTCAAATACCTTTGATAGTTTTAAAATGTCTGCCTTAAAAGAAGTCATTCTAAAAGCCAATTAAGAAAGCTTACGACAATCGGGACAGTACCAAAATGCAAATTTAGAATTGGATATCTTTTCAATAAATGCATTAGTTGATCCTATGCACTTTGCGTGGTAGAGATTACCACAGGGTCCAAAACAGGCAAAAAGCGGCGTGGAAGGCAAGCCTTCGGGGCAATTCTTTGCAGAGCAAATCATTTTCAATGAGAAAAAAAAGAAACGAAAAGACACTAAAATAAAAAGTACAAAAACAGGAAAAAAATAATTTCAAATTAATAAAAAAAAAAAAAAAAAAAAAAATATTGGAGAAGACTGCAGGATTCGAACCCACGCAACCCTGCGAAAATTGATGACCGCGCATCTACCACTTACGCCACCGAGCTATGCTAAAATCGTGTGAAAAATTGAATCTAAATAAAAACAAAATAAAATGTTAACATGGAAAAATTGGATTAAAATTTCTAATTACTAGGAGTAAGGGAGACAAATTTATAAAGCTTAAAGCTTAAAACTAAGTGATAGGGGAAATTGTTATATAAAACACAAGTATGCACAAACACTTGGATACAAGGAAATAAGAAAAGGTACACTTTGCGTAGGAGAACAATTTAACTTTTAATAAGAAAATTAATCTTACCACGTAGGTACTATTTTAATTTTGTCAAACTAAATAACACACTTCAGACACAAACTATGATCATAAACACAAGGCAAAAACTAAAATTCACTTATTCAGTGAAATTGGACAATTAAATTGAAATAAATTTGACGAAATACATTAAAAAAAAAATTATTAACACAGGAGCGATATAAAACACAACCAATTACAACAAAACCAGTGCTGTCACTGTCATATTATAACAAAAATTTGATTTCGAACATTTTTACGAAAGTGAAATTTGCCATATTGTACCGAAAAAGGGACTTTTGGGCCAAAACTGCGAAAAATTATAAGAAATGATGAGGTTTGAATGGGAATATATCTGTCAATTTTGAACAAATATTAATTTTTGAACATGCCATAATAAGGCTTTTAGTCTCTACTTTATTTTGTCTGTGCATGTCTTGACCTATCTTAGCTTCAAAAAAAGTTATGCACAATTTATTAAAAAATTTAGAAATCCTTAATTTTTTGATTTTTTTTAGATTGGTTTTTGTTAACTTTTCCTGCTAAAATTTTTTTGTAAAATTTTTTGAACTATCCATTTCAATAGAAAATTTAATTTTGAACAAAAAGTATTATGTGTAAAATTGTCAAATTCGGCTTAGTTTTAAAGTTACACCAAAAATATTGAAAAGTGGCCAGTGTGACCATTCTCTCAGAAACGCATGGGTGAATTTAGTAGCATTTTCAGTTTTAAGCATGCTTATGGACCAAACAAACATATTCAATAAGAAAAACCCTTGAACGTAATTGTTCCTTTATACCCCTCATTTTCCGGTCTATTCAATAGGCTATCTTAGGGTTTATGATAAATAAATGATGTTTTTTTTGTATTTTTAAGCAAAACAAAAACTTCAAGAAACTACTCAAACTGTTGAAAATTATTTGGTTTCGAATATCTCGAGAACAAACACTTATGTCGAATCCACGCTTATTTGATCCAAACCGGTTTATAAATGAACTCAAAAATTAAGGTCTATTTCACTTCTGTGAATCATTTATGAATCATTTCTGAGGGAAAATGTTTGCTGGGAAATAACCCAGTAAACATTTCCACTCAGAAATGATTTATAGATAATTCACATAAGTGAAATAAACCTTCACATTTGAATTTATTTATAAACCGGTTTGGATCAAATTTACTGCGTAGCATTACTTCGAATTCGAATCTGTTTATGGTTCATTAATGATAAAGTAGTTCTTCACTTATGTAAATGTAAATAGGACGCTTATTTATTGAAAACTTCATGATTCATTTTTGATACATTTTAATGGGACGAATATGATTGATAAGAATGAAGATGAATTGAGTTTTTAACATTCAGTTGAGTGAATTTAAATTAAATCATATTAAAGTCATTGCAAGGATTCATTAATAAACCAAATGTTTACCATATAATTGAGTTTTTACATAAATCCAGTATGGTATACAAAATACTACCTGAAAAGATAAAATCTTCACAAAAAGTTTGATTTACCTCTTCTTATTGAATAACGATTGATTTGCATTGCACGTACATACTTGCTCTTATGGTTGAATTAATAAAACTGTAACTGTAATAAGGGAATATATTAATGTTTTAGAAAATCTATGACCACTATAACCTTGCTGTTATTTGAATTTAGTCGTTTCTTACTTATACCTTTTAATCCTAGCCCTAGCACCCATATTAATTTATGTATATTGATTTTTAATTAATTCAACTTATTTAAACTAATTTCACTGCCAAAAAAAAAACTGGTCCTAACTCCCAAAATCACTTAATGAAATTGACGCATTTTCTCTTTGCATAACTTTTGTTTCAGACTAGGTCCCGTTATGGCTTCTCGAAATCAAATGAAAAGAACATTCACTTAATGTGAATAAAAATGGGTGCAACCAAGATATACCTCCTTCGATAATTACCTGTACACACTCATTGGAATTCAAATTATGTGAAGGAAAATGGAATATCGATCATTTGTATCTTGAAAATTTCTGAAACAAATAGAGAAATTTTTTCTTTATTTAGAGCCGATTTAGGTCCACCAAGATGTTTTTTTTTATCGATCCTAATCCATATGTGTATATAGAATGTAGCCTTATACAATCTTATATGTATCTGAGATCTTACCATTTTAAATGAAGTATGTAGTATATTTTATTTTTCGAATAAATAATAAGGGCAACTGTGGCGTGTGTGGAATATTTTATAATTCTAAAGGAATAATATCTACTATGAACAAAAATTAAAAATAATGGGCCATATTCATAGATATTGTTTAATATCCGTGCAGCACTACACAGTGGTTTCGGTTGTATGAAGAAGGCGTCAAAATTCAATAAAATCTGAACCACTCAACCGATTTTGAAGAAACTTTCAGCTAAGACAAAAAATTACTAAAGAAATCATCACAACAAATTTCCACTTCCTGCCACGCCTACTTTCTGAGTAAGGTGATACACAATAAAATCCCAAATAAATCAGCCGATTTTTATGCAATTTTGAGGCATGATAAAAGACAGCATTATAAATGATCATAAAGAATATTCACTACTGACATGCCATTATCTTTTTTTAAATCCATTTGAGTACCAACGCATTGTTGTTTTTGTTTCATGTACGATGCGTCAGAACTCTTCAACGTTTGAAATAAAAGTTGAAAATTTCGACTGCTTTGTTAATAAGATAATTATAAACAAAAATAAAAATATAGTTTAACTTAATTATACATAAATATAGCATATGTGAAGGTGTATGTAGTAACAGAAACAAAAATATGTTGTTTCTGCACTCCATTAATAAACAAATATTTAAAAAAAATTCAAACAAAAAACTTGCATTTTTTTTGGAAAAATGTACTTTTTATTTTATTTCAAGTCAGAAAAGTATCTTACTAATGGAAAAGTGTGAAAATAATCTACTGGAATTGTGGTTTTCGTGTCATTTTGATGATGACTACCTACGTATTTTTTAGGAACAACACAATTTGTTCCTTTACCTGGTTTGTAGGATTTTAAAATTTTGGCGAGGAAAAACGGTTCGATTAATCACAGGAATATTGATGCTGTAAAAGCCTACAAATCTGCCAGCCATGCAACCAAAATTTGCAAAGAAAAAAAGATTTACGAAAAGACCACAAAAAGTCGGTTTTTAGTACTTTTTTAAACTAATGGTGAACAGTTAAAAAAAAATGTCTACAAAACTTTAAAAAAAATTTGTAAAACACTCTCAGATTTCCAAAACTGTATTTAAATTGTTTATAACGTGATTATTTGCAAAGATATTGGTAATTAAAGCATATTTAACAAATTTGTTTGCAAAAGAATCTCGAAACAAAGAACATAAAGCTGTATCATGCTTTTTGTGTCAACTCAATACGACCACTCGTCACAAAGATACAGTTCTTCAAAAAACACTAACAAAAATTGAATCAAAATATTTGTAGTATATGCGCGATTTCAAGTTTTTAAAGTTAAAATTTTCTTTTTCTGAAGCACTTATGTCTTTCATCATGGCATTGTTAGCTTTGTTCTTTTACTTGCGATATAGGTACTATAAAGCAAGTTTTGGATTCGTGCAAAAAACAATGTATATTACGATGATAGAGAACACAAAAAAGTGGGTGGCACAATTCTGTATGTCTATTCGTCTAAAGCCTAAACGACTCTATGGATTTTCTTCAAACTTGGTACATAGTATTTTTTGGTGATTGTGCCCACACGTTTTTTTTCATTTTTTTTTTAGAACCAAAAATAACGGTACCTGCCATACATTTTTTTTTAGCAATTTTACATAATCGTATTTTTCTGAAAAACGGCTCAACAGCTTTTCTTAAAAAAAATCAGTTAATTTATTTTAGTAAAGACATTCTTTGGGTTGAAACCATTTTTCAAAAATGGTTATTAATGGTACATCCCAAAGAACCATTTTTTTAATTTTTGAGATTCTTCAAAACGGTATAACCGACTTCAATTATTTTTTTTATACAGAAGCTTCCCAAAAATATAAATAGTCTTATGTACCACAATTTTTGAAAAAATATTTTTGGGATTTTTAACAAATATTTCAAATTTTTTTTGGAAAATCAAATATTTCGAAAACGACATGATCGATTTTTTTGAAACTCGATATTTAAGATTTTTTTAGTATTCTCTAAAATATTTTTATAAAAAAATTTATATTTATGAAAAAATAACGGTACTTTCCATACAAAAGTTAAGAAACGACTCCTACGTTTTTGATTAAACTTTTATCATGTAGTTATGATTTTGAAGAAAATTAAAAATAATATTCTTCTGTTTTAGTGGAGCGAATGAATTAAGTTCAAATAAAGAATTTTAAGTGAGCTCTACTCCATATATTGCGTTTCGCCCAGTTGTACAACAGTTGTACCTAGGCGAAATGCAATATATGGAGCAGAGCTCACTTAAAATTCTTTATTTGAACTTTTTTCATGTACTAAAATTAGTACGATCTACTATCAAAAACTTTAAAATTTTGCATTTAGCAACTATTGATAGTACCTGTCATAGAACGTATTTTTTTATTTTGATTTTTCTCGTTATCGGCTGAATGGATTTAGATGATTTTTTTTTATATACAAATTTCAGATAAGAATAAATAATATTGCAACAACACAACACATCAACACTTTCAAAATTAAGTTTTTGGATTTTTAAAAACAGTTTCAATTTTTTTTTTTTGAAAATTCGATATCTCAAAAACGGGTTTACATTTTTTTCAAATTTTGTTTTTATATACACATAATTATAAACTTCAGATTTGCATACTTAAATTTGTTCTTTAAAATGTTTTAAGAATTTTATATATACAAAATTTAATTTTTTTAAAAACCGCTCCAACGATTTTGAATTTTTGTTTCCATACAATCATATTCAATCAAGAATTAAGATGGCATTCTTTTCTTCACCTCAAACTGTCAAAAGAGTTGTTTTAGCCAATTTTAATGTCGTATTTCATGCTTCTCTACATTTTTCTCTCATAATTTCCATGTTTTGTATACAATTTTCTTAAACCCGCAGTGTCTTGAACATAAGAGCAAGTACGTGTGACCCAGTCGTGCATTTTATTTTAACGACTACCCTAATGCAAATGTGTATATAGAATGCAGCCTAATATTTAACATTTACTTAAGATCTCACCATTTCAAATTAAGTATGTGGTACATTTTATTTTTTCGAATAAATAATTAGGGCCACTGTGGCGTATGTGGAATGTTTTGTCGTTCTAAAGAAATAATACTATGATACAAAAATTAAAAATAATGGGGCATATTCATAGATGTTGTTTAATATTCGTGACACACTGGTGGTACGGATACTATAGTACTCGCTTATATCACAAGTGTTTCACGTTTTACCATGCCAAAACCACGAGAACAAAATGGTATGAGCATGGTATCAGAACTGAGGTTTTTCTCGTAGTATACGTTGCGTTGTTTTTTGCCTTGGTGACGATTTCATGAATTTAATTTGAGTTCAAAATCTGTCAATTCATACTAAACTGGATGTGCGTCACCCTTTGTGGTATGGCTAATACTTTATAACACTTGTGTGTCTCAGGTATAAGCTTTTGCTTGACTAAACTGTAGTTTACCTGATGAATTTTGAATATGATAAACTAGAGATTTGCCTAGCAACAGCTTATACAAGAACTACAAATATGCCCCAATGTAAATATTATATTACAACATCTAGAACGTTCCTACGCATTTGTTGGGGCTTCTGTTAAAATTATGATTCCTTGAGTCCTGTGAATACAAAAAATCTAAAGCTAAAACTTTGATTATTTAGTAAAAACTAGGTCTTGCATAATTAAAAGCAAGCTTAAGATAGCAAGTAAAAGATTCCTTGGAGTAGTAGTTTTTTTAAAATAGCCAAAGCTAAATTCAAGTACCTTAACTCGTTTTTTAGCTTTATCTAGAATATCATAATAAAAGCTACAAAAATATCAAGATTCCTGGATCCCTCACTAGAATCCTCCAAATAGTTTTTATTTTTTTTAAGAATTCTTTTCAGTTGTAGTGCGTTCAAGGCCATAATTTGGCTAGACATTGAAGATGTATAGCATGAATGCAATTGTTTTGGAAGTTCATAAGTTCTTAAAGAAAAACTTCTAGTTTTCCAACCACCACCCTGCAATATAAAAACAAAAAGTCTTCCTGTGATATACAAAAAAGTAATATATTTGTTCACATTTTCCAACAAGCTTATAACTCGTGCAATCCTGAATACTGTGATAATTCCATCCGGAATCCGTTAATATGTGATATACCTAAAATAAGTCTGACTGAAGTGGAAATAGTGCAATATTTTGACGTTCCTCAAAGCAGTAATATAGGACCTCTACTATTTATACTGTTAATTATTAATGATATTGCTATGAACATTGTGTATTCGAAAATTATAATCTTTGCTGATGACCTCAAGCATCTTTATGGCTTCACAAATTCAAACGGATACTTGTTTTTGCAAAATGATATCAACAGAGTCTTCAAATGGTGTACTTCAAATGAACTTTATACAAAGAAATGCTAATTTATATCATACTCAAAGTGGAGGGAGCCACTTTTGTCTTCTCATTTCATAGACGATAGCTTGGCTGATCGAATAGATATATTTGATGACTTTGAAGTTTTATTTGCCTCCAAACTATCATTTAATCCTCACATAAACGTAATAGCCGGCTTGAATAATTTAAGGGGTTTTTGAAAGAATTTAGTGATCCTCATATCTCAAAGATCCTGTACTGTCCACCCCATCTTAGAATATTGCCGCTGTGTGTAGTGTCCTGTCTACGATGCTTAACAAAATTGAAAGTGTTCAAAAACAGATTTTGTTATTCTCAACTCTGATTTCAATTCAATTATTTTGATTTGTCGATCAATTTATAATCAGGCACGTAGAATAATAAATACAAAAGTCCTCGTACAGATTACCGATTAAAACGTTTCACAACAAAAACCTGTATAAATAAAAATGAGGCAAGATTTTAACACCCCATCATCACTTAGAGTAAAACATATTTTAGAAGACTCATTTGCAAATGGAAAAATAAAAGAATTGAGAAAAAGGATAGGAGTATATTTTATTTACCTAGTTTCCTCTTACTACTTCCCTTCCTTCAATAATATCAATAACCGTGAACTTGTCTCATGACAGCAAAGAGAATAAATATCTTTCCTAGCCCCACGCCGCCATCATCAATTTGTGTTCAAGGCTATCATAATATTTCACAAGTACCTAGACAACTTTACGCAAAAATTTTGACCCTCATAAAAAATTTGATGTTGAAGATTGAAATCAATCAAATTGGTGGATTTGAACCTTCCCCCTTTCTTTAACATTCAACTTATTTCAAACATACCTATACACACCACGAAAGTTCATTTCTCTCTCTTTAGACATTTTATAGGGGAAGAAAACTATATTAAACTACAAAGACATTGCATCGTCAAATTTCAAAGTATCTTGTTTCTTGAATTTAATAACTTCGCGGATAGTGGTTTTTAAAATAAAGGTCAATCGTGATGTTTTGGCCAGCTTTGTTATGTAACTTTTGCTATAGTCATCAAGTTTTATAACAAACTTAACGATCCTTAATTTTCTTGGATGATTTTTTGTTTTTAAAATTTATAACCTTCATACGAGTAAGTTTGTACAGAGTGGCATGTGCCATTCATTTCCCAGTAATTCGGTTCTTAATAAGTGCCATAAAACAAACTTGAAACTGGACTTTTCTTTAAAAAAAAATTAGCTCTAATAATTTCGCAACAAACCCTCGGAAAAATGCCGACACAATCAGCCTTGATATTGGTTATAGTAGAAGGCAATCTATTATTTTACCAAAGGACAGCACCTGAGAATAAAAACAAACTTACCCTCGCCCCAGCCCTCTGATGACGATATGTGTATAGGCCTTTCTGATTTATTACTATATATGAGTATAAGCTACCCTTACACTGCCCGCTCTATCTACATGAGTTTATAGCCTTGAAGTTGGTTGTGCATTTGTATGACTTAATCATGATAACCTTCGAAACAAGTGTAAGGACAAAATGTCAAATCAAGATTGGAAACTACGTCTGAGAAGTCCTCAACTCATATATGCACAAAATATTTGTAGTCATCACGCCTATCGAGATAAGAGGGTTAAAGCCTATTTGCAAAAGCCTTGCAAACGTGACTATGCGAGTTTTTGTTGTGTTCTTGATGGCTAAATGGCTATTTACAAGGACAAACTCATTTGTCAAATATTTTTTGTATGCATAACGCGTGTTGTTGGATTAGTTAGCCTCAAAGAGATTTTTCAAAAAGCAAAAATATATTAAAACTATAAAAACAAAGCTCAATTAGAATAAAATAAGAAAATTAAATTTGCATAGAAATTTATTCTAAAATCAACTCAACTCAAGTTAATTTTGATTTTTCTATTCGAATACCGAATAAATTATCTCAGCACTTTCTAATATACAGTTGGCTCAAATTAACTGAGATGCCATTTATTTTATAACTTTTTTTTTTCTTGAAAAAAAAAATTAAATTTTGATAAGAAAAAGAAAAAAAAATGTCTATCATTTTTCGTTGGGAAAATAGATTCTAGACTTTTCTCTTTGCTTACCCTCATTTACTCTACTGAAATTTCGAATTTCAAAAAATCACGTAGTTAATAATTTTTAAATAAAATTTTCTGTATATGGGATTTTTTGTATATCCTTAAGGTTTACCATCTAATCTGGGGCAGATAATTGAAAAACCTCAAAAATTGAGAGTAATTGCTTGGCCACCCTTTGCCTTGAAACTGTATATCGCTCATCTGGTACCTTTATGAGGGTAGGTCGTCCTATGCCGGGATCTTATACTATTAGGAAAACCACCCACAGGCTTACCCATTTGCCATCACAGTTTTGAAACTTGGTCTATAGTGATAAAGAGAAAAAGAGTCGCTATGAATCCGAGGTGAGCCCTAGCGGCAGGAACGTGCAGCATATTTATTTTTCGTTTTTCGTGATTATCTTAGAAATTATTTGTCTCATCAAAAAAATTGCTGAAAACAAAAGATAAATTTAAAAATTCTCTACTATTGATAATGACCAAATTTTCCATATCTTTTATAGTTAAAAAGTTATTCAGCTCCAAAAATTGGTACTTTTTTAAATTGCCTTAAAAGCGCTACATTTTATATTCTAATGAATGAAATGTGCTACTAGGACAATCAAGCATTCGCCATGACAACACTGACGTATGCGTGTACAAAATAGTACACCAGGGGCGGATCCAGATTAGAATTGGTACGGTGCGGAGGGACTTTCAGAATCATATATGTACCTGATTAAATGATACACATAATGGCTGATAATGTGCAAAGAACACAAAGTAAGGTATTTATAGTCGGATCGATGGCGGATATCATCCAAGACCCGGATTCAATTTGCAGCCTCCACTGTTGTTGTAAAGGCGCTAATTCTGCTTCTTTCGCTTCTAATTCAATGTTAAGGTAACAGTAAGCTGAGATTGAATCTTTTCACTACTTCTTGGGAATACCGTGTCATCATATCATCTGTGATCATTTCGATTAATGGAATGTATGCAGAAACTGTATAGTTGTCTGCACAGCTTTGAGATGGATTATTATTGTTTCGAAGGCATTAGTGACCGCATGTTCTTACTTCAACGTCTAACTTTTCAGCTAGCTTTGTGGCATTCAAGGAAATTGCTGGAAATGATCCTCTACATGGGTTCTTCGATTTCTTATTTGCTCAAATCAATATTTTTACTAACTAGGTCTGATACTAGGTACTAGGTCGATTATTTCTTTCTGCAAAATACCACTTAGGGGCTGCGTTAATGATAAAATATCACACCTTGTGATAATAAATGAGGGCGTATTGGAGCTGATTGGGTTTCTGTAGCAATTAATGAAACTCAAACGTTTCTTGAGAATGCTGATGATTGCCAGATTTCTTTTAACTGAGATCTGCAGTAACTGGGATGGTGACAACGAACCAAACGATAAAAAAGGCTGTTAGAAAAATGTAGTTATCGAATAATAAGGATGGGACGGTTTGACTTACTGGCGCAGGGCTTCAAATTTTGAATTCTTGGTATGTAATGGCAAAAAATTTGGATGAAACCGAGGAACGAAACAGAATCGTGAAAGCTGCAGAAGCTATCCTCTTGATGATTTTTTCAAAAACGTTGATGATTGTGTGTCTCAGAGTCTTAATACTTTCTTGGAAACTCTTAGGCCCCAGTTTTAATGATTGATTTTGAGACGTTTAGGAAGTTAAATCATTTATTATTTTGAGGGACAAATAACACTTTGGACTTAATTAATATTTTTGGCCAACAAAATAATTCAAATAGGCCCAACTTTCCACATAAAAAGACTTTTCTTATTTAATGATTGAAGTACCGAACCAATGATCATTGAAAAATTAAAAGTCAATATTTGTGGAAAGTTGGGCATATTTCAATTTTTTTTTAGACAAGAAAATTCTTTAATCGTCCATCAAAATAATAAATGATTTTGCCGTCTAAACGTCTCAAAATCAATGATGAGTTTCAATAATAGCTATAACTGGCACCTTATAATACCGCTTATATGTTATGCCGAAAAATTTAATCCATTAACGTTTTCTGGAAGAATTAGATATGATTCTTCATGAAGTAAAATGTTAAGAGTTAATTGAACTGTTATTAGAACCTGTTTTTACTTTTCTTAAAGTTCCACATAAAAATGATCGACTTTGCTGTTTTTTGTAACTTGCTTTCAGACTTCTCAAATGGGGCTAGATGGTCTATTAAATATGGATGGGTGACAAGATCATAACATGCTTGCACAGTAGAGCTCTTAAAACATAAGCATTAGAGCTAGAGCCGTATTTCATACCCAAACATATGAAATAAAGTGTCTTTAGGCAAATTAGAAAAAAGTACACAATTTTTAGCGCCTAATTACTTTTTAACTATAAGAGATATGGACAATTTGGTTATAATCAATATTGTGTAGAAGCTAAAAGCTATCTTTTGTTCTCAGAATATTTTTTTGATAAGACAACAATTTCTAAGATAAACACGAAAAACAAAAAATAAAAATGTTGCATGTTCCTGCCGCAAGAGCTCGCCTCACATTTATGGGGACTTTTTAAGACCATTCTAAATAATTGTGCCAAGTTTCAAAACTGTTTAATTTTTTTTAAGGTGAAAGCCTTTATTGACTAGACTATAATTTCAATGCATTTTATGAATTTTACACATTTCAGTTAACTGGAATACTTTGCTGTAAGCATCGTTGTTTGTTTTATTGTCCAGTGTGATGTGTGTGTAAGCAAGTAATGTAGACGGCTCTTCAAAAAAAAAATTCCCGTGTGAAAAGCAATAAAATTTGTGATTAACTAGCTGAACAAAATGGAGACGGCCAGCGCTGCAGCTGAAATAGCTGTCAAAATGTTGAATACACACAAATTTCAATGAGATTGCTTACACGAGAAGAACGAAAGTGTTCAGATGTGAAAAAAATTATTCTGCAGATTTTTTTCTCCTCTTTGGGTTTTTCGTATTTTCATAATGAAAGACACGATTTGATTGGTTGGATTGGATAGGAAAAGCAACACAAGAGAAAACGTCAATTTTCTACACCGAATATTTTCAGATATTTTAAAATATTTCATCCCCCTCTCTCTTCTGCAAGTTACCCCGCTCACCATCACAAATCGCAAAAAATGCTTGAATTTCTTCACGTGTGATCAGGGACAATGAAACGAACACAACACGACGCCAAAGACGAAGCAGGAAAAGTTGGCCAACTTTTAGCTTTTGCTTGTAGCTTTTTTGACGTTGCAAATTACCGAGTGTTTTCATGGGGGTTGAAGTGAGCTTCAAACTCTTTTCAATCTCTGATTTATATATCTGATTCTTAACGTAAAGTAATTATAGCTTCCATTTCATCATTATCAATTTTAATTTTTGTTTCTATTTTTAGTTTCGGTACTTCTTGTTGTAGAATTAAATTCGCAATAGATTCACATCTGACTTTAGGTGACATTAAATGTCCAAAAATGTTCAACGTATTGTGGGCGCGTAAAAAAACTTACGTACGACATTTTTTGACTACTATTCAAGTCGTCTGTTCAGAGGCAGTGAGGCTACACACTAGCAACAATCGGCCAGTCAATTTGTTAATTCTTGTTGCGAATGCGAGTCTTAAAACTCAAACAAAAATTGGGTTGGTATCATCGGAATTCTCAAAATTAGAACTTTTTGTCCTTGAAACTTGCCTTTGATAGTGGTGGTTTTGAGGACAATGTTCATAAACTTCTTTAGCGTCAAACTTGTTGCATTGCACAGTTTTGGTTGGTTCAGATTGGCGCAGCGCTATGAAGACAGAGCCGACTTCGAGTTTGCGGTGGTAGACCGACCACTGGTGAATTCACGAAAGTTTGACGGAAATAAAATCAGACCAGTTGCAGCTTAAACCGAAATTCAGCTATTTCCCATTGCCAACTGTTGTTTTGGGAAATCATCAGCTGCAACCCATCTCATCCGTGCAGCTTTTTTAAGGTATCCAGAAAAAACGATAATTTCAGGTAAACGTTGAGTTCATCTACAAGCACTGATGGTGGGATGACCGAAAATTTAATCGAAATAGCCAACCTGAAGTATCATTGCTCCTCCGCAAAGCATTTTGATTTACCACCTCCGATGCTCGCTTGTGTGTAATTGTGCCTTAATCCCAGATGAAGAATTTCTTTTCAAATTTTCTTCATATTCTATTACTTGCAAGCTTTCAACACCTGTACATCGCAGGTTAGGTTAGGTTAAGGTGGCTGCCAGGAAAACTACTGACACACTTAGGCCAGAATAGGCCCATTGTGATACCACATAAAGATTGCAAGATGACCCTTGCTAATTAAACCAATTGGAGCTTTTAATAAAGCGATGGAGACTGTGAATGTCGATTTTATTTAAATCACTGGATCGTCAAAGAAAAAATTTCCTAGGTATATTTTACGTCTTTGAGAAAGAGCAGGGCATGAACAAAGAAGGTGTGGGATAGTTTCTTCCTCCTCCTCGTCCATGCAGCTTCTGCAGAAGTCATTTGAAAGAACGCCTAGTCTATTGGCGTGTTTTCCTATTAGGCAGTGTCCAGTTATGACACCAATTGTGGAGCTAATATGCAGTCTACTAAGAGATAACAAACATTTCGATCGCTTCGGATCCAGTGTTGGCCAGATCCGTTTTGTCGCCAGACAAGTAGTGATACCTGTCCATCTGCTGTTTGTCATCAACATGGCATCTTGCTTAAGCATAAGTTTACAAGTAGCGATTGGTATTCCAATATTCACCCTGTCAGGTAATATTGGTGTAATAGTTCCCTTCCTGGCGAGTTCATCGGCTTTACAGTTTCCTGGAATATCTCTGTGTCCCGGCACCCAGAAAAGGTGAATGTTGAACTGTTCTGCCATCTCCATTAGAGACGATCGACAATTTCGGGCAGTTACGGAGTTTGTAGAAACAGAGCCTAGTGATTTAAGGGCCGCTTGGCTATCTGAGAAGATACGGATATTTAAAGTAGATATTACGTTTTCTTTGAGCCAAGATAAAACTTCTTTTATCGCCAGGATTTCCGCTTGGAACACGCTACAATGATCAGGAGACGGAAAGAGAGACTAATGTTTAGTCGTTCTGAGTACACGCACCACCCACCCCCTCTTCAGTTTTTGAGCCATCCGTGTAGAATGAATTGCTTCATCTCTCAAGAATTCCTCATCATCCCAAGTGGATCTTGTTGGAATTGTGACTTGGAATTTTTACCAAAAATCGGCTGAGGGATGGTGTAGTCGGAGTGTTTAGGGATTGATTCGAATTTGTTCAGAATGATAGTATGGCCAATAGAGTTATTGGACCATTGAGAGATGGCTCTGAGACGAATAGCTGTGCTCGCTGCCACTTGTTTAGTGTATATATCGAGGGGTGAAATGTTGAGCAGTATATCTAAGGCAGCGGAAGGTGTCGAACGGAGAGCTCCGCTGATACACATGCAAGCTGATCTCTGCACTTTGCTTAACTTATCACGATAAGTTATTTTATCTAAAGCAGTCCACCATACTGCCACCCCATAAGTGAGTATCGGTCTGATGACCGCTGTGTATAGCCAGTGGGTGATATATGGGGACAAGCCCATTTGGTTCCAATAGCTTTTTTACAGGAGAAAAGTGCCACTGTGGCCTTTCTGACTCTTTCTTGTATATTTGGTTTCCAACTCAACTTTTTGTCTAAAATCAGACCCAGATATTTAGCTTCATCTGAGAAGTTAAGTGGGATACCATTTATTGATGGAGGGTCTTGTACATCGCAGAGATTTTTTAAATGTTGCATGTTAGTTGCGTCATTTATCTGAAGATTCAATTGCACTTTCAAAGCTAAATGAGGCAAAATTGATGAAATGAGGAAATGGGGTAGAACATGCCCCCATTTCCTTCAGCAATCGCCTTCATCCACGTGTTGAACACATGTTTTGTTTTTTGCTGGAGCAATTGGACATGTGCGAACTAATTATGTCAAAACCTCTCGATTGAAATCATGCTCTTGATGCAGTTCTTCATCAAATTCATTGTGCGTCAGGCGATTGGGGGCTGACTTGCCCATTTTACTCAACAGACTGCCGCAGTATAGAAAAGCAGACACACGTCGAAGTAATTTCGAGGGAAAGCATATCAAAATGATGATGGCGAGCAATGTACGAAATTGAGTCGCAGGCACAGGAAGAGGAACTCTAGCATTGGCGAGTGTTTTGCACCAATTATTACTATCGTCGGCAAGCGAATTCATCTGCTGATAGGCTCCTCAAATTATGGTGCACAGTACTCTATTAACAGTCCATAGGCTATCGAACGAAGTTGGATCATGTATATTGTCCAATGTACAGAACACTGACCGTGCGCACTAAGTCTAGACATAAACCGTTTCGTATCAATGGTCGGTGTGAAAAGATCGAATATTCTACTCAGCTGTCAAAAGTCGGAGAGCCTTACGCCATATGTTGGAAATCATACATTTCTGATGGACAAAATTATCCGATTTTCAATTCTATAATGTTTGTCAATTCTTGAAACAGTTTTTTTTCTTCTCATACAAAATTAATTTTCCGATATTGCCACCATACAAACATTTCGGGTTTTAACAATTTTCAGCACTTTTGTGGTCAAAATTTGCATGCTACGTTGTGTATATATTTGGTTCAATACAAATCCAACAAAAATATACCCATGCAAGTGGAATGATGTTAGACCGAGTTATGAGCGTACAAACACGACAATAATTCAGTTTTCATAAGGAATTAATTAAAATCAAAATCCAGTTCAAAGCTTAAATATTCAAAAACTGTCGTCTGAAGAAGCCTATCTCTTCGAGTAAGACTACGTTCTTCACCATTATCCATGCAAAATAAAAGAAGCAACTTGTTTTTCCAAATCATCCCAAACGATATTGCATCTATTCAAAACTGAAATGACAGAATAATTAAAAATTGGCAAGGAGCTATAATAACATGCTTCCTGTAGCCAATAAAGCCATCAATATTGTTAGCTTTGTTGAGACTCTTTAAGAAGAACCTACCTCATTGTAATTCAATGACCACAACATCCCTCAAAAACCTCCTTATTCCTTTGGTTTCGATATAATCGATTCAGAGTGCAGTTAAGTAGCTTTTGTCATTGCTCATAAACTACAACACTTTTATATGTCACACGTTCACATTTATACAAATAGCAATAGACTCGGTATATCTATGTTCTAATTTATACATTTTTGTATAAGTAGGTATAGTTATATATATACGTAAGTTTATAAGAATCTTCACGTTTGAAAGACTACAGAACAGTACTTTCAAATATCGGACATAAGTAGTGTAGGTAAACTGTATTGGTTGTACTTTGCCAATGTTACGATATAAGCATCAACCACTTCATACAACACAATCATGGGACTTTTTTTTTATTTTAGTTGAGGTACCTCGCCTCCTTTAAGAAAACGGAATAAACATATACCAACAAAATATTTGCATAAAACAAAAGTTCAAGAATCATGATATGATAATGGGTGATGGCATATTAGAATTCTGTTGCAAAAGGGCTAACGTCGAATATAATTCGCTGGGAGGGATAAAGTAAACTAACCCCCAGTTGCACAGTGGAAGTTTAAATTACACTTTTGGTTTAAACTTTAGTTCTGCAGAACAATAATTGAACGCCGTTCAAGGTGTAAACGAGACTGTTAAAATGGGGGTAAGATAAGCCGAATTAGTTTAATGATAAAATTCTCGCATGGTGACATTTCGTCAAACAAGCGACTTGGAATTTTGTGACCTTATAATCATAGTCTGGTCATTTTGCCTTTTACCATGAAAATTATGGTTTTTAGGGTGCTGAATTTGAATCTGAGATTTGCGACTAAAATTTCTTGAGGCAACATGCAAAAATTTGCAAAAAAATTGTACAAAAATGCAATTTTTGGGTGTTTTGCTTAGAACTCTGTAACTACTATTGTTTTTTCGCTGGTTTTTTTATGTAATTTTCGAAAAACCAACAGTTTTCGAATTATAAACAAGAAACCATTATAACATATTTTGTAAATTTTTGCATGTTGCATCATGAAATTTTGGTCGAAAACCTCAGATACGGATTCAGCATAGTTTACAGTTCCGATGCGAAAAAAAATCAAAATTTTCAAAACGATTTTCCACCTATTCTGCGCACCAAGTTGAATAATATTCAAGGCGAAAAACGTTTGCTTTGGCCTAAACCACCCATTGAGTCATTAATTTACCCTTAATTGACAAGCTATAGGCCTAAAAATGGAAAATAATTATTTTTGGATGCGAAAACCATTTGCATGCAAATAATGCCTTGAGGTGAATATATTTTTTTTTTTCGGATGTATAAACCGACCATCAAAAAAAAAATATTTTGTTCACCACACTTTTTTTCGCATGCAAATCAATTGCCGGTCCATTGTTTTGCATGACATTCCATGACAGCATAGTTTTTTCTTTTGCATGAAACTGTAAACCAATCATGCAAACAATTAATTTTACATTTCACCTCAATTATTTTTGACATGCGAGAATATTTGCATAGATTTTTTTTTGCGCACGGGAACTGTAAACTAGGCTTTCAGAGAAAAAATAAAAACTACCCCACAATTTGCTTGCTATGTGCTCTTTTGAACACATATAGACTTTATTTTTCGGACTAGGTTATTAAAAAACGAAGGCTAACAATATCTCGAAGAATGGAAATAATTTAAAGTTTCAAAAATTTCAAAAAAAAATATTCAAACTTCAGAAGAATCATACAAATTTATCCGAAAAAAATTACTTCGAGAAATAATATAACCCCAAATTTCCCTAAAAATCCACTTTTTCAAATATTTTAGATTCGAATATGTATCTCAAAAACGTGACGTGCTAGAGCAATTCCAATGTAATATTCGAACTCACCACATCAGTGGCCATCAGGAAAGCATGCATTGGTTCATGTTATGAGACTCAAAATTCAAATTTTGTCACACAATGTAATTAATTTATGTTTTCGAATGGTCTTTCCTAAACAGTAAAAATATTTCCAACTAGCGCTTAAGTCCAAATGGATTGTCTCAGAAAAAACCTTTAACAGACATTTGCTGGAAATTGCGAATTGTGTAAGTATATTGGAATTTACGAATAACTGATAGTTTTCTTTTCGAGCCATTAAATGAAAAACCCTAAAAAAATGCATTTTGCACCATTTTATTTGTGTTTTTTTTTTTCATGTAGCGTCAGGAAATTTCAGTCGTTAACCTCAGATTCGGATTGAATTGAATTGAATTGAGTTGAATTGAATTGAATTGAATTGAATTGAATTGAATTGAATTGATTTGAATTGAATTGAATTGAATTGAATTTAATTGAATTGAATTGAATTGTATTGAATTGAATTGAATTGAATTGAATTGAATTGAATTAAATTGCATTGAATTGAATTGAATTGAATTGAATTGCATTGAATTGAATTGAATTGAATTGAATTGAATTGAATTGAATTGAATTGAATTGAATTGAATTGAAATGAAATGAAATGAATTGAATTGAATTGAATCGAATTGAATTGAACCGAATTGAATTTAATTGAATTGAATTGAATTATTATAATAAACTAATAGTACAAACTATATTTGGCGCAATTCTGGGTGCCAGTACTGTATTTTATGAGGCAAGGCAAGGAAAATTAGATCAGTGCTAGCACCCAGCATTAGGGAGAATAACCAGTGAGGTATGTATGGGGGGCATGCTGCTGAAATTTCTTTATTCTTCTGTAGCTATAAGAAAATTTGGCATTTATGTCCCATTTTTAACAAAAATATTTTGGGCTTTGGTCTCACTAGGGTGGGACTCGAGCCCCAAACTCAATTTCGTATTTATGACCCACTCAAGTGGGACATTAAGAAAAGTTTTTTCCTCACCGATGTACATAGGTATGTATGTATGTATTTAGATATATAATTATTTTTTATTTATATTATATAAATGAAAGTGTTGATTGACGAACTTATTTTTTGGAATCAACGCACAGCTTATACTATTATATATAGATATATAAAAAAAATTTTTTTGAAAAGGTATATTTATGTAGGGTTCCACTAAGAACGGATTTTTCTTAAATCATATTTTTAATAGGGTAAATATGGGTAAATGTAGGGTAAAATCGGATTTCTATTTTCTAAACGGAGAGTTTTAAAAAAATTTGAGCTTATAAAATTTTTAATATTTTGAATTCTAAGAATGGTAATGTGGATTAAAAAAATTTCAAAATTACCGTTTTCAACTTATCAATGTTTGAAAGTGAAAAATGAGAAAATAGATGTTTCAAAAATAATTCATTATAAATCAGGAGAGTACAATAGAGAATTAAAATTTACATTTTTGAAAAGTTTAAAAAAAAAAAAATTATCCATGTTTAAGGAATTTTTTAATACCATCGTATTTTGAGTGCTGGGAATTTTTGAAAATGAGTAATTTTTTTTGGCGTTTTTTTGACGGTTTTTAATTTTTATCTTTTTCAAAAGTGGTTCGAAAAATTTGAAATTCTAGGATCGGATAGGGTTATTGGATTTGAATATTAGGTGTGAATTTCAAATCATTTGGACGTCATTTGAAGAAGATATTGAAATATGGGCAAAATTAAAAACATTTTTGAACAGTGTTTTTGAGAGTTTTTTGTTAATAACTTTTTTATGGGTTGAGTTAGGAAGTTGGTTAATATCTTATATGATAGGTATATTTGACATAAATGTTAATTAAAAAAAAATTACACCACCAAGGGTCACTGAACGGATATAACGGTGATTTAAAGGTTGCTATAAAGATATGCTTATAACTTCTCAACACATGCATGTAAAATTTTGATTTTTCTTTAATCTAATAGTCAATTAAATTTCCAATATTTTGATATCTCAATTATTATCCTACGACTTATACAAGCCTCACAATTAATTATTGAAATCAATTAAAAATTCGAAAATTTCATTAAAATTCACCTGCTTGGGTCATTGGCCACGACCATCCACCAGCGTGAATGATCCCGTTATCTACATCGAATATTTTAATTAAAATTTGATATAAATTTCTTTAAAAATTCATAGCTCCCGTTCTACTGATCGGATCTTCAAGGTTAAGGTCTTTATAGAAAGCTGAGAAAACACGCTACATTGTGTAAAAAAATCATTGAGGAGGG
The DNA here is from genome assembly GCA_963921185.1 of Dasysyrphus tricinctus. Classification (NCBI taxonomy): domain Eukaryota; kingdom Metazoa; phylum Arthropoda; class Insecta; order Diptera; family Syrphidae; genus Dasysyrphus; species Dasysyrphus tricinctus. The sequence goes on from CAWUEQ010000164.1 coordinate 245,676, forward strand.
GCAAAATTTTTCATACTAAAGGGGTGAATAAAGCCCTCTTTAGTTCCATTTATTTTATTCTAAATTCAAATGTTGATGAAAAATTTTATTATTTTGAAAAACTAAAAATGCACATTTGTTGGTTTATCCTTCTTCTAAAATTATGTCATATCATGTTTTATCATAAAACCTATAATAGAGGTGCTACGAATTTTTTAATTAATTTTTTGCACATAAATTGAATTTTAATCAAAAATTTGATCGAGATGGCTCCATTAATAAATTCATAACTCAATAAATACTGCATGGATCTTTAAAATTAAGGTCTCAAAATACTGTCATTAAGACAACCTATAGATACATGTAAAAAAATTACCAACTTTTACATGAGAACACTGAAAAAAATGTAATAACAATTTGAATTGCTGTTTTTTTGCACCTACTCAATGGCTTTAATAATTAAAAAAACCATATAAATATTGAAGATATGAAAAAACTTTTAATCAAGTATTTTTATTAGATATATAGCCTAAATAAATGTAGGTAATCATAAAGTTGTATATCCAACACGAAAGCCGATATTAATTAATATGTTAATTGCATAAATTTTAAACATGTTTTTTTTAACTATGTTTTTGAATTACTAAAATATTAATAACTTTTCTAATTTCCAACGGATTTTAATAAATCAACTATATTTTGATTCACAATTAAAAATACCTTTATTTTCATGTATCATACATAGTTGTAGCCCACGAAAAAGGTAAGAAAAAGTTGTTAAAAAAAAAAATTACTTTTAATTTTTGCATACAAAAATAACTGAAAAAGTTGAGTAAATGCCTTATAACATTTGTAAATTTATTTTAATATTTTAAAATGAGGTGTCAAATTAAAGATTATAACTAAACAAATTACTTTTAGCAAAAAAAAAATTATTAAAAATTTCAACAACTCTTAGAGGGGCAAAGAGGCATTAAGTAAAGATATAAATATATACTTTTCAAGCACATTTACCTAAAAAATTGATATATATCTTGAATATTTTAGAACTAAAATATATTTTAATTATGGTTTAGTATATTTATCAAGATATTCGATATAAATTATAAAGCTCAATTGAAAATAAATTATAAGAAAAGCGCTTTTCAAATAATCTTACACTAAAAAACTACTTTATTTGGCAAATTATATAACTCATATCTTTTCACCACGCCCCCTAAATGTATTGAAATTTTCAAAATTCTATTCTACAATTCCTAATGAACAATTTCATATATAAAACATTATTGTACAATGTTCACAAGCTTCACAATTAATTTTCTATTTGTTAATTAATTAAAATAAAATTCAAATGCTATAATTTTCCAAGGTAGAAGCCAAATAAAATCAAAAATTTTCTATTCAGCTGCATTAAATTGTCTATAACTCGAGAAATACTGCTTCGATTTTCAAAAATAAGGTATCTATAGAAAGATTGATTTGTCACAAATATTTATAGCGTACAAAAATTTTGTCTGCATAAAATTTGAGTAGCTGCAAGGCTTCGAAAGGATAAAAAGTAAGTTTTTTACTCTTTATGCAATTATGTTCTCATTTTTCACACGATTTTTAATTTTTTAATTTTTTAATTTTTTTGACAAATAACCGGTTAATTTGGTATATCAATCATTATTCTACTCTAATCACATGATTTTATATTGATTTTTGAACATTCAACAACGTGAAATTCTGCAAATTTACAGCCTATTGGTCGTTAAAATTCGGAATTTCATAAATCATTTATAAGCTTTCCGCAAATTGCTTATAACTTTGGTAATTCTTTATGGATCTTCACAAATGAGGTATCAAATGAAAGATATAAAAACAAAGATTACATTTCAACTAAAATTATAAGGATTCAGACAAGAATAAAGTTATTATTAGAGGTGCAACAAGATGTATAGTGATAAAATTACTACCTTTCCATCACATTTGCCTATAAAATTTATAGATAACTTGGATATTAAGAAATCAAATGTATCTTCTACATAGCTATGCATTCTTATTTAAACTTTAAATATCATATAAATAACATTTTTAAACGAAAAACACAAACAATTAATTTTTTAATGATCTTTACATTCAAAAACTACCAAATTAATTGTTCTACTGGAAATTTATATTGTTCATATCTTTTCACCACGCCCAATAAATGTGTTGAAATTTTCAAAATCCTATTCTACAATACCTAATGAACAATTTCATATATAAAACATTATTGTACGATGTTCACAAGCTTCACAATTAATTTTCAATGCATTAATTAATTATTAGAAAATTCACATTCTATAATTTTCCAAGGTAGAAGCCAAATAAAATCAAAAAATCTCAATTCAGCTGCATTAAATTATCTATAACTCGAGAAATACTGGTTTGATTTTCAAAAATAAGGTGTTTATGGAAAGATACATTTGTCACAAAATTTTATAGTGTTTTATAATTTTATCAGCATAAAATTTGAGTAGCTGATAGACTTCGAAAGGATAAAAAGTAAGTTTTTTACTCTTTATGCAATTATGTTCTCATTTTTCACACGATTTTTAATTTTTAAATTTTATAATTTTTTTGACAAATAACCGGTTAATTTGGTATATCAATCATTATTCTACTCTAATCACATGATTTTATATTGATTTTTGAACATTCAACAACGTGAAATTCTGCAAATTTACAGCCTATTGGTCGTTAAAATTCGGAATTTCATAAATTATTTATAAGCTTTCCGTAAATTGGCTATAACTTTGGTAATTCTTTATGGATCTTCACAAATGAGGTATCAAATGAAAGATATAAAAACAAAGATTACATTTCAACTAAAATTATAAGGATTCAGACAAGAATAAAGTTATTATTAGAGGTGCAACAAGATGTATAGTGATAAAATTACTACCTTTCCATCACATTTGCCTATAAAATTTATAGATAACTTGGATATTAAGAAATCAAATGTATCTTATACATTGTTATGCATTCTTATTTAAACTTTAAAAATCATATAAATAACATTTTTAAACGAAAAACACAAACAATTAATTTTTTAATGATCTTTACATTCAAAAACTACCAAATTAATTGTTCTACTGGAAATTTATATTGTTCATATCTTTTCACCACGCCCAATAAATGTGTTGAAATTTTCAAAATCCTATTCTACAATACCTAATGAACAATTTCATATATAAAACATTATTGTACGATGTTCACAAGCTTCACAATTAATTTTCAATGCATTAATTAATTATTAGAAAATTCACATTCTATAATTTTCCAAGGTAGAAGCCAAATAAAATCAAAAATCTCAATTCAGCTGCATTAAATTATCTATAACTCGAGAAATACTGGTTTGATTTTCAAAAATAAGGTGTTTATGGAAAGATACATTTGTCACAAAATTTTATAGTGTTTTATAATTTTATCAGCATAAAATTTGAGTAGCTGATAGACTTCGAAAGGATAAAAAGTAAGTTTTTTACTCTTTATGCAATTATGTTCTCATTTTTCACACGATTTTTAATTTTTAAATTTTATAATTTTTTTGACAAATAACCGGTTAATTTGGT